>CAKNXH010063200.1:130315-146925 GCA_932178445.1 Andricus quercusramuli
TATGGTCTTCTAATATTAAAATTAAAATAAAAATTAAAATTAAAATTAAAATTAAAATTAAAATTAAATTTAAATTGTATGAAAGCCGATGTGCGTATTTCAATATTTATTTTAATGTATGATTGTTAACAATATTTGATAGTACCTTTAATACAAGGACATATTTTAATTTGATATTTAGAACAGAGAAAAAAATATTTTGAAGAGGTTGCTACTTGCTAGTAATTTTTTATACTTTTCAATCATGCTAAAATCGTAATAAAAAATTGTCAGATATTCTTTTCTCTATTCATTTTTTTGCGCTTTTCGCATTTTTAAGATCCTAAGTTTACAGTACGAATTAAAAAAGTTGGGAACTCTTACGAGAAGTAACATCAGTTCTTTGTGGATTTTATTATTCTCGAGAACTTTGTAATTACTTTTTTCTCATAAATCTTTCATGGAGGACGTATTCTTACTATACCTTCGCTTTTGTGAGATTTAAAATTGGATTCTTCGTCGAGAAAAGTTTCTTCAAATGCAATATTCAGTAAAATTTTTCTTTTATCTGTCTAGAATGAAATTCTTATGCAAAATCGACGAATAAGAGTCAACAAGACAATCTTCAATTTTGCATGAATTGCTCTCAAGGGAATATTATTACAGAATCGATTTATTCATTTTTGATTTAAATGAAATAAGAACCTTTGATAATTTTTTCAATCATTTAATACAATAGAGAAATATTTATACTGCAAAATTCATTGTATCCATGCAAATAAATTCATTATTTTCCTTTTCAATCAATAAATATTCCAAACTATTATTTCGAAGCGAATGAAAAGGAAGAAGTCTGTAAAAGATATTTTTGTAACTAGTGATACAAAATTCAATACTAAGACCTATACGCTCATGAACTCGATTAAACTGCACCTGCTGAGATCAGCTGCAGGTGCAAAATTATTACCGCACAATAATTTGATACATTTCTGGTACAGAATATTTTCAAAGAATCATAGTTTCTTTTCTAAACATTTTCCTTAAAAATATAATATCCTCTACTAAAGTGCAGAGAGTTTCATATGATACAGATTTTTAATTTGTAAAAGATTAAATTCAGATATTAAAATTGCATCATCAGAAAAATATCGATTAGTTTAGAATAAAAATATAATATGACTAATTTATTTTTCGAAACAAAAGGTTCGTAGTTTTTAAAATTTTGTCACCAGTTTACCAAAAATAAAATGTGATTAAGAGCGTGTTTTAATTAAAAAGAAAAATAATAAAAATTGAAACAAGGAATTTGAGGAGATTGGGTTCGGTATTTAAAATAAATGCTTTTCCACCACAAGAACTGCGTGATCCCACGTGAATACGGCACCCTATTAAATAACAATTTTTTATAGCTTCAGTTTTGTTTTTAGTAAAATAAAGCGCATTTTATTTTTGCATACAATACGTTTTTTTAATGATCATACTTTTTATTTCACTCAAAGCTTTAAATCCTGGCGTCAGGCTCTTTAATTTAAAACGGCGAAATTTTATTACCGAAAAATGATTGAGGCTAATATTTCTCTTTTTTACCATATATGTTTACACTTAAGCAAGTGTGATGATGGCACACATTAATCATGAATTTAATTTTTGAGCCAGTCATATTAATTGTTCATACATACTAAGTACATCCAATTAAAAAATTAAATTCTTGGCAGCTTTATACATTGACTAAAAATAGCTACTTTGAAGATTACCGAAAGACAAACAATTTATTGCGGGAACCAGGCAAACGCTTTTAAATTCTGAATGATATATAATTTCCAATTTAACATGATTTGATTTTCAAGTTACATTATTACATTTATAATCCCAAATTTAACATTAAGGATCGCTTATATATTACGTAACGCATTTTTGACGATTTTTGGACCCTCCCCCCTCATTGCTACGTAACTTTCAGTAATATGATTTTTTCACTATAAATACAATGTTTTCTACGTATGTAAAGATTGTTTTCAATTTTGTATGTTTACAGTTTTCGATAACAAAATAATAATATAAAATCATCATTAAGAAAAAAACTCATGTTCGATCAAGTACGATTTTTTTTAAACATCAACCAAAATATTACATTGTTTTCAATTTGGTTAATAGAATAATTATTTCGAATAAAACAAAAATGTCTTTCACATATCTTTTCTAGTTTCATTTACAGAAACTGTAAAAAACCTTTTAATAACTTTAATTTCGCATTTCTTGACTGTTTTGAAGCGGCGTAGGAACTCAGTTAAAAATTGTTTTCGAGTTAAAAAAATAGTTGTGTGCTTTTCCTATTCGAAGATAACTGATTTTATGAAGAATACGTTGAAATAAATGGTAAATAAGTATTCCATATTCCCAATAACCATAATATTAAAAAAACTTTATTCTTTTTGTATTTCAAAAAAACATCTGAGTTGATCATGAATTATTTTTTCTGAAATATGATTTTATATTATTTTTCGTTATAGAAAAATGTTTATAGAAAATGCGAAATAATTTTTGAACACATAAAAAAATTTTGTAATTTTTTACAATTACCTCAAAAACAGATTTTAAAAAATGTTGTTCACTCCTCCCTACTCTCTTTTATTTATTTAAATTATCACATTTTCAAAAATTGTACGTATAACATTTATCTCACGCTTCCCCCTCCCCCATCGTAACATGACCATAAAGGCATAAAAGATCCTGTTGACCCCCCTCCCCCCAAAAACGTTACATAATATATGGACGATCATCGAAATCCCTTTATATCTCTTAATATCCGTTGAAATCCCCTAGAATCCATTTGAATCTTTACAAATATTTTGAAACCCCATGAAATATTTTGAAATATTATAATATCTTTCTAAATCCCTTCAAATCTTCGAAAAACCGTTATCCTTCAAAGTTCGTGAAAATACTTCGGTATCATATGCAATCCTTTGAAATCCTTTCAAATCCCGTGACTTGCTTATAAATATTTCAAAATCTCTTAAAATCCTTTATAATTTTCTTTATAAAATCTCTCTTTTTAAAAAGTCTCTTGAAATCCGTGGGAATCGCACTCAATTTCTTAAAATCGGTCGAAATCCAGTAAAATCTCTCCTTGATAAAAAAAAAAAAATTCCTTGAAGTCTCTTAAAATCTTGTAAAAACCCTTGAAAAATTGAAATTCTCACTGAAATTGCTAGTTAGTTTCTTCAAACTTTTGCCACAAAACGGAAAGCTAATAGAAATATTTTAAGATTATTTGAAATATGTGAAACCTTTCAAAATATTTTAGAATTGTTTGAAATACCCTAAAAATACCTAAAAACATACAAAATGCCATGAGATATTTTGAAACTCCTTAAGGGCTTAAGAGCTCATGAAATTTCTAAAAAACTTTGAAAATCTCGTAAAATTCCGTAAAAATGTTGTAATTCCTTTAAATACTTTGTAATCCTTTACAATATCCTAAAAGAATTGGTTGAAATACTTTCAAATATTTTTAAATCCCTTGAAGTCTCGTTCACGGCGAAAATGATTTATATATTTCTGATAAATATTTATTTAAAAATATGAAATCCTACGTAAGAACCCGTGTAAAAAAATTTTGGTAGTGGATTGATCTAGGAAAACATCAGTGAAATCGTATGGGAGTGATCTCTCAGATAGTATAGTTAAAGTACGGCATTTGGAACGATCCCATACTCCATGTGTGAATGAAGTATAGTGGATATATAGCTCAAGTATAACAATGTATCGTTGAAGTACATATAGGGGAAGTATTCTTAAATTATATCTGAGAAGTATAGCTGCAGTATAACTGAAGTATATATAAAGTATAGCTGATGTTCAGTCAAAGTATGTCTGAAGTATATCTTTTAAGACTTTAAGTATAGCTCAAGTATGCAATTTTTTCCTGTTATTTTTTTCGCAATCAGAGGGGAAACGGCAGGAAACCGAAATAAAAAAATTTGCACGCTTCCTATCATATTTTATCATACATTAAATAAATAAATTCACTAACATTTTCCATCTTTCCCGGTTTGCCGCTCAAGTAGTAATAATTAAATCTGCCATTATTGACTGTCATATAGAATACTATTAAAGCCATATAAAAATCGAGATAAAAATACAAATTGACTGCTAAAAGTTTAAAAACCTCGGTAATGTCATTCAATATTAAAGCACCTCATCAAGATGAATAAAAAATAAATAAAAATCTTGTATAATCTAGAAAATAATAAGACCTTGGTAACAGACTCAGATCTTGATAATCAACGTCCAGTTTAACCGAAGAATCACCCAGTGAGATCCTGTGGGAATTATGCTCCAGAAACGTCCCATGGGAAATACCTGTCGTTGGCCGTCCTACCCCATAACCAAAAGCAAATGCGAATTTCGCACGAGTCTCTCATCTTCGAGTTACCACGTCGTCCCGTCATTCTCAATTCCTCTACAAGCTTTATACACATATTACACATAGATATTCTGCATAGAGAGAATTTCACACACATCCTTAACATTCAACGAGAGCCCAGGGGTCGACAGGTAGGGGTTACCTGTTCCTGGGAACAAAAATGATTCTGACTGGCCATGGGGGGTGGAAATCAACCTGAGAATATCGGTTAGAAGTCTTTTTCCCTTCAGTCACCCTTCTTTCTTATTTTTTCTATAAAACCCATAATATTAAAATTATTCCCCTCGAGCAATTCGTTTGCCGATCATGAGAAGATGGAGAATTAAATGAGGGATGTAATTCAGAATTTGCTTTTTGTCGGCAGTGAAAATCTGAATTGATTACGAATTTTACGGTTTTCATTCGGTAATAATTATGACTAATTAATATATTGATTAATTAATGATCACGCAGAATGTTTTAAAAGATTATTATTATACTTAAGTTAATATAGTACTTTGAAATCATATTTCCACTTTTTTGCGAAAATCATCATAATTGACCTACAAATAATAAGTTCGCTGATATTTGCTATTCGTACGGAGATTTTTGTTTTAGGGCAGAAGTATCATTCTTAAATTATTTGATTTGTTAAACTAGTTTTAAAATCAATTCCTATATCCGAAAATTCCATTTATACTAACTGCGACAACCTAAGGAGCTAAAATAACTTTGTTTAAATTATTGAATCAAATGTATTTAAAAAAAAATATCACTGCATTTTTAAAAAAGATTGTGATTTGTGAAATAAAACATTAAACCACAAAATTAAAAAATAGGTCGTCGAACTTGAAATGTGATACTAAAAATCGTTACGTCATGAGAATCTACTAATGTTTTGAATAATTGCATTCGAAATCAAATAATATTTGTTTACTAAATTTAATTTTAAATTATGAGCTGTTATAATATTTAGTTTTCTGAATATACCAGGATGACAAGGACAAAAATTTCTTTAATGTAATCTGAAATTATATTCAAAAATTAATTTCCTAAAACAATGCTATGCAGATCGAAATTTCATAATGAACACCAATGAAAATTTAAATGTGAAATAAAAAAATAAAAAAATAGGTTTGAGCAATAAAATTAACGCAAAATATACCTATCTAAAAATGCCCTAAATGTTTTAATATTCGAAAGAAGATATTTAGTTGAAATATAATGAAGTTTGAAGAAAATCTGAATCTCAATGAAAAGGTCTTCAATTATTTTCTTAGCAACTTCAATCCTTAAATTTTGTTTAGTTAGAAAACCTACTTTGAGTGCATATGAATTAAAAAATTGTATGCATTCATAGTATTCATAGTGACTTATAGTAGTAAGTATAAGTAAACTCGGACCCCGATTTAGTAACAGTGTCGGGAGTTGCCTGCGAATAACCTTGTTACTAAATCAGGGAAATCGAAACGTATACAGTCAGGGCTGCCTGAACCGTTCCCAATCGGAATGCATAATATTGCGCAATATATTCGACTGAACTCTCGCGCACTGCGGTCCTTCCAGCAATTCTAGGAACTACTAAAAGGGGGGTTACCAAATCGGGGTCCGAGTGTATAAGTATTTTATAAAATTTTTAGTAACTTTTTATAAAAGTTTATTTTTGAGAAGATATGGTAAAAGCGGACATAGAGATCGCAAAGTTTTAAAAAATTATTCCAGAGTACCCAATAAAATTACAAGGATCACAGCGCAAAAGGGTCTCATAAAGGGGAAATAGGGTAATTTTTCCAGAAAAGAAGAAAAAATCTTTCTATGAGGAATTATATATTTTGAAATATGTATTGTTAAATGATTTTTTAATGATTTCTGCCTCTAAAGAATTTTTTTTTGCCGTGGCTACGTGTACCCGGATGTTTTCGGTACGAATAGGGGGAGATGAAAAAGGGACTATTAGTACCGGAATTTCGGTACGAATAGACGAATTTTCCGATGCGTGTAAACATATCCCTATTTTTTAAATTGGGTATACTTAGGAAGATGGAAATCCATTCACTGCGATATAAAATATTCAGAAAACAAATATAATTGGTTAATTAATCAATTTTTTCGTTTAAAATCGTTCTCATAATTGTTCTTATATTCTGCTTATATCCTAGCTATAATTATACATTTCTTTCCAAGATTACTCATAATTAATATTTAAAAGTAAATTTGCAATCACTCTTTTCAATGCTCTGGAACAAAAATAAAAAATAGTTCAAGTTTGAGCACCTGAAATATTTTACATTTAAAAAATATTCAATGTTTACAGGTTCAGCCAAAAGAGATTAAAGTTTTATTTTCAACCCTAAATACTTTACTTTAAAATTGGGCAAATAAACATTTGTAAATTTTGTATTGGTAACATTTAAGAATAAAATTTGAAACTGCTGAACACTCCCATAAATAGTTTGAATTTAAGTGACCTTCCAATACATCTTTTTCAAATTACTATATGCTTTTTTAATTGTTTCCATTTTGTATTGAATAAAAACTTCTGTCTCAAATTTTCATATTTTCAACATATTTTCAATATATTTAAAAATATTTCAGCTCCAAGTTTTTTTAAGAGTGTTTATTTTTAAAGGACTACAGTTTTCAATACTTGAAACTGGTTGCACTTACATTATATAGTTATAATCGTATAATGGTTTATATAGTTTTTTTTTAATTGAACCTTATTTATTCAAGTGCTTCGATATTATACAGATGCGTTTTTTATCAATGCAATAATTATTTTTAATCACAAAAATTATTAATTAATATTTTTAATTAAAATTTTAAAAAGTGAACTTTTGATTATAAATTAAAAAGTTTAATTTTTAATTTTAAAATTAAACTTTTACTACACGCGTAGCATATTCGGTAACATATTCTATTTTTGAATAGAATAATTTTGTAGATGTAAAAAAACAATGTTTCTTATAGTTTTTCGTATATTTATTAACATCCGAAAATTTCCCGCTTAATTCAAATATTTTATTTTGAAGTATCGTTTAAAGAGAAAAGAGGCATTTGAAAAAGGGAAAATGCAGGTGGGTAGGGGGTAGACTGTGATCCCTGAAATCACAAATTCCTGCCTACTTTTTCGCTAACCGAAAAATCCCCTCCTACCCTTTTATACACTAATTATACATCATTTCATCAAAACGTCAAGAAGATCTCATTTCATTTCAAGGATTCAGTTTCACTTTATAAAAAGCAGTCTCCTCTTTTTTTCAACTCTCTTGTCTGGACCGAAGGGTAAAATTCATTGTTTTTTTTTTTTTTTTTTTTTTCAAAACTCTCACTTGTACCAATATGAACTTTTACTGGACGTTCCCACAGGGATAGGGAGATTTAAATGTCTCCCTATACTCCCATAGTGTTCAAATTTAAAGGGACACCAAGGTCCTTGACGCCATGAGCGTTAGAACCAGATTATACAACTGCACAAATGAAGGGTGCTTAAAAAAAGGAAAAAAGAGTTAATGGAGAAAAGAGTAAACTTTACACAAGACTTAAGTTGAATTGAAAATAGCGTTCGGTAGAGCTGAAAATAAAAAAAAGACTTGTAAATTCGACTCCCTTATTTTACTTTGAAATTGGGTTTCTCAGCATCGTAGAAAGAATGATAGAAAGGAAGAGAAATAAAATCTGAAAGAGAAAATAAGAATAAAATCTATTCAGAGTTGGGGTAATGGAATTGGAGAAAAATATTGAAAGAACGTGGAAAGTTCTACATCTTATTTCGAGAAAAATCTCTATTCTGAAATAAACTCAATAAAGGTTTCTGTCACTTGTTATTATCCTTCTTTTTTATACAAATGCTGATATTTATTTCTGCAATTTTTTTGACTGAATTAAAATATAACATGCATAAAACTACAATTTAAATATTTTTTGAACTTACACAAAACTCTCTGTTTGGAAGTAAATTTTGAAACTTTGAAATAAATTAATCGGAAATAAAAGTGGAAAATATGTATTTAAATTGTATGGGAATTCCCACGATCAGAAAAGGGAGGAGGGGGGAAATAAAGTGTTTCTCAATATCCGATCGAAATCTTACAAATTGACCTCTCCCACCACTTCCCATCCCAATACCGATTTGCTGAGATTTTTCTACCTCATCCCTACCTATGTCCTATGACCTATAGGCAGGTACCTAAATACATAACGAATGTCCTTCTGCGCACAGGCTTTGAGAGAGGTTTCTCACCATCCAACCCTCTTTCGTAAATGTCAAAAAGTTATTCTTTTTGTGGGAAAAAACACTCAGAACGATTATAATTAATATTTTCTTCAAATTAACCATTATTTTGTATCACTATATGAAGATTATATACAGAGTGCTTTTTTTACTTGAGACATGGAAATATCTCAAAAAATACGCATCCTATGAAAAAAATATCCATAATAAAAACTTTTTATTTTCGAGGGGGAAAAGTGACTTTGAAAAAATTTACCCCACCCCACTCCCAGGAGGCAGGAGTGGAGGTAACTTTGTAATTTCAAATGGGAGCCCCAATTTTTTACCACAGATTCATATTCTCCTGAATGAAATACGTAAGTTTTATTCGAAATTTTTTTTTCGATTCGCGAAAAAACCCACCCCCTGCCTCCTGGAGGGTGGGTAATTTTTCCAAAATCGCATTTCCCCTCAAAAATAAAAAGTTTTTCATTACGGATATTGTTTTCATAGGATGCATATTTTTTGAGATATTTCGATGTCTCAAGTTAAAAAAAACTCCCAGTATATTAAAACTCAAACTTGTGCTTTTTTATTTTCATTAAATTAATAGTTTAACACTAAATTCAAATACTTATTTTAATTTAATATTATAATACTTTAATATTTCAAATGTTCATAAGGAAATTGATATAAATCTCTTCCGTGATGACAAATGTTGACAGAAGTGGAACTGCAGGAAGGGAGATAACTGAGAAAGATAATTAATCTTGCCTGTTAATTGTAGATACCGAAAATGGATTTCAATTTTAGATAATAACAGTGTCACTCTTGAATACCAAGTAGTTTTCATTAACTCAATCGATTAACTTGATCAATATACTTTAATAATCAAGATCAAGCACAGAGTTAACTGATTTTCTGCTGAATTAATTGTATCGATGAATATGTACAAGAAAAAAAAACGAATATTGTTGTAATACGTTTTCAATCTCAATTAAATCCAATTTCACGCCAGCAATCTGATCCAAATAAGTTGAACAAAAAAAAATTTTTTAATCGAGGAATAAAATTAATAACTCAATTGCAATCTTCAAAAGTTGGGTCATAATTCAATATCTCAATGAAAAAGATATTTATTCAATTACATTTTTTTATATCAGATATAATAACAATTTTAATTACCTCTGATGCTAGGCGACGAATCAGCAATATTCGCTGCCAATTCTACGAGATCATCAAGCCCTTCTCCATCATCTCCACAGTCCATCATTGTATCCTAAAACAAACAAAAATTTTGCATAATGAAAATTTTCAATTTTTCTCATTGCTGTAAATCATAAATTCTTCAAAAATGAATGAAACTGTTCCATTGCTTCCTTTAGAGTTAGAAAGTTTTAGGGCTTTATGCCGTGGCTACGTGTATCGAAATTTCGGTACGAATAGTCGAGAATAGCCGAGCTTGAGAACGTAAATTAAATAAATGGCATTATAAACCTAAAATTAAATTTCAAACCAATGTGTAGTTTTTGAAATTTCAAGAGTATTTATGAGCTAATTTGAAGTTAAGCTCCAAAGTTTAAAGTATACATAGTTATGTAGTTTTTTTGGAACGAAGCATTATTATTATAATTAAGTTCAATTAAGTTTTATAAAAAAAAAACATCAAAGCATAGCTCAACTAATTCAACTTTAAGCTAAGCTTAAGTTTAAGCGCAAGAACTAAAAAACTTTTAAGATGTTTGAGAACTTGGCATAACAAAAATTAATTATATTTATTTATTTTTATTTTTATTGAGCCTAATTAAGTTTTATAAAAGCTTAGTATACACTCATACAGTATTACTTGAATTTAAGCAAAATTATTTTTGATTAATTTGAATTTTAAACCAATTTAAAGTTTTTCAAGTTTGATAATAATCTAAGTTCTAAGTTTACGGGTTAGTCAACTATTAGTATTATAGAAAATTCGGTATCACTAGCCCTAGCCTAGACGAGCTGTAAATAGTTAGCCCAATGGAAATTCCGTCATACATAGCCTCATTTAAATTAAGGCCGTGGCTACGTGTACCGAAATTTCGGTACAAATAGCTGGATTTTTTTGGTACAAATAAAAGGGGAGCTGCAAAAGGGGCTTTTTGTACCGAAATTTCTGTACGTATAGCTGGATTTTTACGGAAACAGTACGCGGAAACACTTCCTCAAATTTAAGTTAATTATTTTTTTGAAAATCCCTGTTTTCTTTAAATTTCATGTTCTTCAAATACATTTTTGGCATCCTTCAGATATATCTTCAAGACGGAATTTCCTTTGAAGGATTCCAACGCCTCAATCTTCGCCCAATTTACATTTTGTCTCTGCCACTGCTACTGACTTCGACCCATCGACCTTCCAGGTTGTTCGTAAATTTGAAAAATTTACGACCTAATTTTGAAGAGACCAAATTCCCAGTGACCCACTCACGAAGGCAGTGAAACCCTCGGTAGCTGAAGCTGGTGGTTTCAGGTCAGCAATGCACCACCCCTGAGAATGGTCCTGGTAGGCCCAATTTTACAATATTATTTATTGTAGACCCTTATTTGTAAGGTAGTCCTACTCACTTTTCCCCATGCCTTTTCTTCAAGAACCTCATTGGGGGCCTTTACGGTAGCATAAAACGTAAAACGTTTCCCAAAGTTTACGAGTCAAGTCAATTTATCTTTAGTTCAGTTTACAGTTTGCAGTTTATACACTTCGCGGATACCCTCCACACAGTCCACACCCAAATTTGACCAAAATAGGTAGCCTTGCGAGGGGTGAAAGTGAGGGAAAGTTAAAGAAGGTGAAAACTAAAAATAAACTATGGGGTTAATTTTACATCGAGACCTAATTTCCAGTCTTGAAAGTAACTTTTGTGGTAAGGTAGTTTCCATAAAAAATGTAATATTCTATATCTTCAGTAGCTTTCATTTTCTTAAATTTAACTTAAATTTTATATTGCAGTAACGAAAAGGAAAGTAACTTCAATATTTGTTCCTTTCAACTGTGAAATTAAAAAAAAAAGTTTAAAGAGTCTATATTGTCTATAATAAGATTCAGAGTTTGAAAGTTTTCAATGCCAAAGCTTTTAGATTAAAAATTTGTCTAATTTGCAAACTAGGATCAAATTTAAATGTTTTTTAAATTATACGTGAAGAAATCCATCAAATATATTTCTCAGTAAATGTAAATTCAAGTTTCTTATACATGAATTTCTGACATTTTAAATCTTGTAAATGTTTTTGAAATTTTTGAAACGTTAAATTTGAAAGTCTTCCATTTTTAATATGCCAAAGCTTTCTTATTTAAAGGCTTTTAAACTTAAAAAGATTTCGATCATTTAAATTTGAATATTCTATCAAGTTATAATGTAATGAAATAAACATTTTCTGAACTAAAAATTAATTTTATAAAAAATATCTATTAGTATAATTCAATTCGAATTTCATACTATTTTCAAATTACCCATGTTTATAAGCTGTCAAATTAGTCAATACTCAAATTTAAAAGTTTTTTTGACTTCACCAAATTTAAAAAATATTTTTCAATGACATTCAGTTTCAATTTCAATAAAATTTGAATTTGTTTGACATTAAACGCTTCTAACTTTAAGTCTCTCGTTCGCGAATTTGTTCGTTTCTAAATTGGATACAATTAAAAACAGTGAAAGCTTTTAAAGCTGAAAACTACAATAAAATTAGTATTTGTTATACTATTTCAGCTAATGTCAAGAAATTTGATTGTGAAAGACTTCTATGTCAAAATCTAAAAAGATTAACGATTTAACATATTATTTTTTTGTAGTAAACTCTTTCAATATGTGATTTAATTTACAACTAAAATGCTTTTAGGACTTTATTAGAGCTTCTCAGACGGCGAATATAATAATAAGAAAAATAATCAGTGTTAAAGACGAATTATAAGTGTATAATTAAATTGTATTGTTCAAAGAAGAAATTGAAAGTTATTCAATTGAAAATTAATTATAAAAGGTTAAAAATAGAGTCGTTTCCATCAGGCATTTACGTAAACTGCATTCAAGCGCAACGCAATGAATTTGAATGAACGAAGGAAGAGATATTAATAGAAAGTTAACTCTGTTGACAACAACTTAATCAAGGCTTGGGCAAAATATTGTTGCACAAGAAGACTTATATTATTCAATTTTCATAATAAATTTCTGAAGACATGTATAAAATGAATGAAATGAGATATTGAAAAAATATGTATAGGAACCAACAAATAATATGTGTATTTCGGTACTAATTGTTTAGAGTCGAAATTTGTAAACCGTTTTTTCTTAAAAAATGTTCAAAAGTTGTGAAACTTTGGGAAATTATTGTCAAATCAATTTTTAAATAATATCATACAAAATATGTTTTTCAAATAGCGAAAGTTTTGAAAAATTTGTATGTGAAGTAAAGGATACAAAATGTTGACTCCAAAGAATTATTAATATTCAAACCATTTTTTCGTTTAAATTCTTTTCTAAGAAAGAGAAATGAATGGTCATTTTTAAAAGTCTATTGACATAAATTATTTCTCCCTTACATTTAAACGTGGAGTTTAATTTCTTGAATAAGAATTTGCCAAAAATTATCTGTTTGGAGAAAATATTACAGTAAACGGAGATGTTATGAAGAAGTAAAAGAGAAAATACGTGCAAAATGTAATAAGAAACAAAGCCACTTATAATAGTCTGCAATTGGACTCGAGACCGAGTGTGAAACTCAGGGCAGGTGCTCGTCTCCCTACAGTACGAAAATATCTGAAAACGTGTGCAACGTAAACGATTCGTGTGGATATGAAGCACTCGTCGATCACTTAATAAGAATTTTGAGTTTGCAATTTAATTATTAATTTGATATCCTTGAAAATTAAACAATTTTAAACAATGAACCTTAAAAATAAAAAAATTAAATCAAAATTTATGGATTTCCTAACTCGGTTTTTTATGAATTCCAAATTTTTGTATTTCAGGTGATTTAAATGAGGAGTGAGTGAACAAAACGTAATGAATCCATTTCAGTTAATTTCTCAATATTTAAGGATATATTTTATCTTGAAATCCATTGTTCAAAATTAAAATTAAAATGGGCTATTAGAATCTGTCAGGCTTTTAAATGAATGAAATACAAAAAATCTTTTTAATTTATTACTGCCTTGAAGATATCAACAGAATGATTTTGGAATTATTCAGTTTTGATTCATCAAAGGCATATTGAACTGATTATTCATGTTCTAATGATATAAAACAATTTCTAACGTATATATATATATATATATATATATATATATATATATATATATATATGATATCAAAGATAATGTCAGACATGATTACGATATTTTTAATTTCAAAAACGAAATTTTTTATAATTATACAATATCACAAGAGAAATATTCAAAAGTACTTATAAATTTTAAAAAGTGCCTACGTGTTTACCAAGTTTTATAAACCTATTTACCTAATGAATCTGTAACCGTGGTAAATTTTATCTGATTAAAATTGCATCATTTTATATTTTAATATTACAAAGGGATTCAAAATTATATTGGAATTTTATTTCAAAGATGATTCCGATAATCTATATTATCTACTGTATGTACATATATTATATTGTATACATATCATATGTTTACTTATATAAAAATTGCTGAAATTATCTTCACATATTTTTTCACTATTCTTGTAATGGCTTAATTTATATTTACTTTAAATTTTTCTTTTTTTTCGACGACAAATTTCAGGTTCAAAATGTTCATGAACGCAGATAAATTTGTTTATATCACAAATGAAGAATACCATTTTTTTACGCAAACGGTTCTGGAGGTAATCGCAAAACACTTTGAAAAAATAAGGTTTTATCGAATACATGATAATCAGCCAAATATTTACTTAATAAAATTAAATAAGGATCATTTTTTTCTCGAATGCACAAAAATGTACGCAAATTATCTTGTATCCTCTGAAATCTACCAAATTTACTTCAATTTAATTTACTTGAACTGTTTTGAATTCTCTTGAATTTCTTACATTTCCTTGAATTTTATTTTTCATTTCATATATAGGGGTAATGTTTTTCAAATCACACAAAAAAGTTTATAGATCCAGCACTAATCGAATTCAAGGGAATAATTGTAAAAAAATTGGGAAAATGCGAAAAAAATAAGGTTTAATAGAATACGTTTTTCAGTGTTTTTGCGACTATCTTGAGAACCATTCGAGTTATCGCAAACATAAACTGCTAATGATTGGATTCAGCGATAAGAAAAAACATCAAAATCATGTAACCGCTTTTGTTTTAAAAAAATGCCTACACTAACTTATAGTGCAGTTGGTGATTTTTCAACAACAACAAAAATGTTGAACCAAAAAATCTCAAATTACTGACTTGTAGGCGAAAAATGGAGGTCAGATTCGCATTCAGCACGAAAAAATACTTCGGAAATGAAATATAACATTTCATGAACATACGTAGATATCATTTCGATTTTTCTTTCTACGTAAAAAGATATTTTAAGATCAAAATCCGTTATTTTCAAAAATCGACCGTACAAAAAGTAATATTGATATACAGTAAGATTAAATTAAAAAATGAGTTAGTAACTTCATATGTCGCCATTATTTGTTAAACTGATAACAAATAATGTTATTTTAATTAAATTGTAGACTTTGTAGCTAAGTAAGGTATCTATGAACATTATTAAATGGTCTGTTTGCTTTTACTAGGATTTATTAATTTTTCTCTTTATTCTCGTGAAGGGTTCTAAATATAACCAAACGGCAAATCGGAAAATATTCGTTCATGACTCGATCAGTGCATGTTATGAAGGAATAGATTTAGAAGATGGTCCATATATAACTTCGAATATCGAGCTGACAGGCAATCGTGGACTATTTACTTGGCAAACGAGTTCGACGAGTACAACTTTGGTCGATAGCAAACTTCTTTAGCTTTCCGAATATTTTTTAGTGGGTTTAGAATATTTACATTTGCAAGGTGCCAGAGGTAATACTGCACTATTTTATATTTTTAATAACTGACTTTAAATATACTTGAACGGGACAATAAAACTGGATTAGGTTTTACGTGCTAATTTCTAATATTTATAATTATATGACATTCTTAAATGAAAATATTATTTTTGTAATAAATAGGAATGAAAAGTGGGACTTTAATTTTTATAATAGAATAGGTAAAACTGTTTCAAAGACCGTGGACTCTTGCATTTTCTTCGGGCTTTCACGTCCAAATGAAATAAAACATCACCTGCTGTATACTAAAAAGACGTTTCAGTATCTCGTAATGCTTATAACATTTGTTTTTACACTATTATTTATGAAGTTATTTCTAAAACAAATGAAAAACAAATGAAAAACAAGAAGTGACTTCTAAAAATGAAAGTACAGCTTTATTGAACCCAACCATATCACCAATCTTCTGATATTTCCTATTTCGGGATAGCTATTCAAATTTTAGAAATAAACCTGTCAATTCCCTATATTGAAAATGTTTTCCCGGAAATCAAAATATTCAAATTTAATGCAGCAACACATAACTTCCAATTGAAGCATCCAGCGTGGAAGAAATCTAAATTTTGAGCGTTTTAAATCAACAAATTGTATACGCTTATAAGCCCAGTATTACGGTGAGCTACAAATGGATTAGTCATACGGAAAATTCAGTAATAACAGACAGTACGTATTTTTGAATGAATCAATTAAAATTGTACAATTTATAACGAGAAATAAATTCAACTTCGAAGCTTTCAAAATCAGACAATCTCCAAGCCATCAAAATGAATACCTGTTTCCTAATGGCCATCAAAGATAACTTGTTATTTCAAAATTGGTCAGTTTTATTATTATTCTAGCATTAAGATAAATTTCTTTCAGGGTAATCGTAACTCGCTCGGTTCTAACCTCGTTATACTATCGGGAATCAAGGAATTTATATATATATATATATATATATATATATATATATA
>CAKNXH010063200.1:147025-165379 GCA_932178445.1 Andricus quercusramuli
TAAATCTCTTTAGCAATCACTCCAGATGGACAGCTTCATGAATCCATCGTTACATTCGCTAAGAAAATCTCCACGAGGGCCCATGGCGGGTATCAAAAATATTTCCTTTCAAAACTCTTCGTCACACATTTCTTATAAACAACTTTAAATTGCTCCACTATTATAAGGCGTTCAATTGAAAATTCTTAATTTTTGAAATATTTTAATTTTAAGTTGTTGGAATTTATAAAAATTGTTTAAATGCTTGTCAATCCAGTGTTTCACTTTGCATTGAACAATTTCAATAGAAAAATAAATATCATAATGATGAAAATCACCATCAATATGGTTAAATAAACTATAAAGACTAAAAGAGTAATTCGTAAATTAATAAAAAACATTATTTTCAATGCAAAGTTGGAACGAGGTAAATAACTAAATTAATGAATTTCTGTGATATATGAACTTAAGCAGAAATTTATCATCATTGTGTACTCAACATAATATACAATATAATGTACCTATTGACTATGTATAGTGTATACATTGTAGATACTTACACTCTAATGTCTAAAATGACAAATTTTAAAAATTATAATTGAACGACGAGATAATAAAAACGCAGCTTTATCAACACTTTTTTATTGTTTAGTTGTAAAACAAAGATACACTGCAAAAAATTGCTGGATTCAAGGAAATGCGTTTCTTTTGGTTTCTATCCTTTGAATCATTGATTTGTTTACTTCAGTTGAATAAATATTGTTTAAAGGCATAAAATTCATGCTTCGACTCAAAGAAATCATTTCCTTGGCGATATTTACGTAATATAAATAAATATTTCTTTGCAATAAATGTGAAAATTATCAAGTCAATGGAATTATTTCTCATGAGTTAAGAACCTCGTTTCTTCGAGTGGATAATGTAATTTAGGTTTTTTTTGAGTGAAAGAAATATTGTTTTCAACTACATAAATAATTATTCAGCGGATTGAAAAAATGTTTATCCGATGCTAAGAGTTGACACGATTAATGCAAGTCAATTTTTTAAGACAGCTATTTTTTAATACAACTATTTTTTAAATTTAACATTTTCGCATATTTGTTTCAATTGTGATCATTCTAAATAAATATTTCTTTCAATAGTTTCCTGATTTGCAACTTTCAATAGTTCAGGAAAATGCCGCTAGGTGTCGAAGAGCGTATTATCTCACAATAGAAATTAGTTCTGAAGTCATAAGCTAGCCACAAATTTTCACCATAGTTATTATAAAAAAATGTCAAGATATATATTTTTGTTTATCCCATCAAATGAAAATAAATATTAATATTACAATGATATTAACTTATAATTATTAATGTTATATTAATCTTCTGAACAAAAGCTACATTAAACTTTTTCTATTTTTATAAAATTTCATATATGGAACGTTATTGAGATAATAAGAAATTTCAACATTCTGATTAACTTCTGAACAACTTGTCTGAATTTATTTTAAGAATATATGTATGTAATTAATGAAAGCACTGATTAGAGACTATATTTTCAAGAATAAGCCACAATTCTTTACATTGGATACCAGCATTTTTTGAATTCAAGTCTCATTTTTACAATAAAAAACATTTAAAACAAAAGAAAAATACTCTTCACATAGTTTATACATTCCAAACCTTCAGGAAGAAAAAATATTAGATTTTTCTACATTTTTCCTTCTAAGTTTGGAAATTATAATTGAAATTCCAGTTGGGAAAATATATACTACTCAGTACGCATATAACTAATATTATTTTGTACTGCTCAATACTCTACTGCAAATCAATGAAGCCACTAACTTGTAGCGGTATATCACCTCAGGGGAAAATATTTTACATTTGAATCTGAACTCTGAAAATTATATTACTACAGAAGATAATAGGATTTACTATTTGCGATTTATGATACAAGATACACATTTTATAGTTCTTGTAACATGCTATTTTTCATGACTATGATACATAATGCAATTCAAAATAATTTGCTGGGAAATGGATTTTTTCGAAAAGAAGTTTATTTATAATTATACCTAAATTTTGCCAAAAACAATACTGTAAGGTGTAAGGTTTTAAAATTTGTAAATAATTTCACCTTGCGTTTATAAAAATTTCCCAAAATACCCCTTGAAAATGAGGAGAAAAAATTTGAGACAATTTTCATGGCACTAAGTATAGTTTATGAAAAACATATGCATAAACTTTCTATGGTTAACGTATAAAGTACAATGTTTTATAAATGTTTGTGCCAAAATAAAATAACACTTTCTGCTATGAAGGAGACCTGCCACATGGACCTTGTTCCAATAATTCAGAGGCATTTAATGGATCAATTGGTGCAGTCAATTAGCTGTCCCAACCAGGCAAGTACGTTAAAATTCACTTGATCATCAGATAAACAAAAAATCTTCCTCTTTACTTTCTCTTTCCTTCAAAGTCCACACTCTTTTACTTTCAATTTTGTATTCAATTACAAATTTTAAACCTAAATTGAGAAATTTATTATATTGAAAAATGACAATTACAATTACCACCCCCGTAAGTATTTATCTCCTCTCTTTTTCAAACATCGAAATCAAAACAAATAAAAAATACAACTAATAATTTTATTACCTCCGATGTATTATCCTCCATCATGTCGCTGGTGTCTCTCATGACGAGTTTCGATTGAACTTGGCACCGACAACGATCACTCATCGCCTACGTTCAATTCTCAACCAATACACCTCACTTTTTTATTTATTATATAGTAAAGAAAGACAGTGAAAGATTTCCAATCATAGATACAGAATCATAATCAATTTCCTGCTAGAGAAGGAAAGGAAACTTCGAAAATCCACTCCCAAAGGTTGAAATTCCATGCACTAGATTGACATCATTTGTTTTTAAATTGAAAGAGTAAGAAAATGTGATTTGTCAGGATTTGCCTAATGTCACTTTAAGTTATAACAAATGATAGCGCTTCTCATTTCTCACGAGCACATTTTTCGCTCAAATTTCGTTTCACGTGTAACATGAAAAGGGATTTAAAATTAATTTTAAGTGTCACTATTTCCTTGTCTCCAGCAAGGATCCTTCAGAAATATGGCAGTCTCGGAATGAACTTTTCGCGAACGCGGCGCCTTCCTGTGGAAATTGAAGGAAAGGAGGTGGAAAGTTGTATGTAGAGAGAAAGAGATAGAAAAATGTGAAAAATGAAGGAAAGAGAGAGAAAAAAGAGGATAGGTGGGAAAGTGGAAAGAAGTTTGTGATCGCGCGTATTCGCCGATGCGCTGTCTGCAGTCTGTCCCACTGTCGGCGAATGCGCGCACACTTTCTTTCCTTGTTTTATTTGACGGAACCGCGAGCTAGGGCTCACGATACACGGTGGCCGCTGCGATCCATCGGCCTGCGTGTCTTTGGAAACACTGGCGAGCACCACCACTGCACGTCAGAGACGTGGAGCAGGTCGAGACACCAGGCATGCAGTTACCGGTTCAGGGACGTGGGAAATGCTTGAGGAACCCTGGATTTAGGGGTAGTTATTACGCCACAGAAGTATTTTTTGAAAAATAGAAACAGTATAGTATAGTCGAAAAACGATCAAGGGCGGATCCTTTAAAAGAACTTTCCAAATTGAATATAACAAGCCGATAAATTCCACTTTATTTATATTTTTCAATTATAGTATTCACATTAAAAAAAAACTTAAAGCACATTCATATTTGGGGCCGTGGTAGTCTTTTTTTTTGGAGGAGAGGGGGGGGGGATGTTGGACAACGATTTTTCTGTGCTGTCTTACATGGAGTACAATTTTTGTTTGCAATGCATCTTTTTAGGTTGAAAATTCAATTTTATTTTTGTTTTGGTTGAAGATTCATAATTTTAGTTAAATATTCAACTGTTTGTTTGGACATTTATTGTTATTATTATTATTTATTGAAATATTTTATTATGTTATCATGAAACAAGGAAAAGGTGTCCCGTATTTTCCTATCCATATTTTAATACGCTTTTTTAATAGAAAACCAATTCTATCAAACATGATATCCAACATTTCTATCCACTTTAATACACGTTCTTCATAGAAATTCAATTAAAACCAATCAAATATGATATCGCGAATTTCTACCATTTTAATATGCTTCTTTTAGAAGAATACTGTCCAAATATTATATCCGTAATTCTTGTCCATTTTAATTTGCTTTTTTCAAGGAAATCAAATCATATATGACATTTCACATTGACGTCCACTTTAATACGCTTTTTATATAGAGATCAAATCAAAATTTGTTGAAAAATCTTATACTTTTCTATCCACATTTTCTTATTGAAGCTCTGTTAAATCTTAACCGCACAAGAGTTGTATCAAATCCTATGTTCCAGAATCTTGAAAGTTTTTATCTAACTCTATCTCTCGCAAAATCTTATACTTTTCTATCAACATTTTCCTATTGAAACTCTATTAAATGTTATCCCCCGCCTGAGTTATATCTAATCATATGACTCTAAATCTCTAAAATTAATATCGAATTATATCCTTTGTAAAATCTTATACTTTTTCTATCAACTTTTTCTATCGAATTCTACTCCTCGAAAAATCGTATGCTATGACACCAAGATATTGTTATTTAAACTCTATCAAATCTTATAAAATGATAAAATTTTTATAGGAATGTATAAGATTGCTCGACGAATACAATTTGATACTAGTCTGAAGTCTTATACTATTAATAGTATAGGAATTCTCGTCGCATCGACGGATTGAGTTGTAAAATCTTCCAAGATTTTGAAATATAGGATATGGTAGAAGTCATGTACCGAAAGGTTTGGACAGAATTTTAATGCTAATCCATTGATAGAAAAGTATAAGGTTTCTATGGATAGAATTCGATAGAAATATACTAGATTCCGGAACATAGGATTTGATGCAAATTGCAAGTCTTGTACCGATAATCTTTGATATAATTTTATTAAGAATATGAGGATTATATCATATTTTACCAATCAGACTTCTGTAACCAGTCACTGACACGTATTTATTGAAGGGTGACCTGGAAAGGGGGTTTCGCGATGTGACAGCTCACACTTCTCTGACAATTCGCAAATTAGTGCTAAAGTGTATTCTGAGAAGTATAAGAGCAATTCTAGTATGTTTTTAATGTTTGGTGTTTTTGATTATATGACAGTTATGTGTATTTACAAATTAAACGTCCTTATTTCATGATAAAATAGTGAAATATTGTAATATTTAGCTTAAGTTGATAAAAATCATCCCGAAAAAGAAAGTTGTATATATAATGTTAACTTAAATAGATCCTAAGGAACTTTATTAAAGTCCGTTCGCTATATCTAGCCCAGGCACCTGACAGTTTTTTTTTTCGTTTTTGCTAGGTAGTGAGCGTTTTTTGACTGAAACTGTTTAATAGCTCCCCATCACATTTTATAGCAAGAAGTCAAACAGAGAAATCAAACTAGATAAAATTCTTAGAAAATTAAAAAAAAAAAAGAATCTTCTATATTCAGTATTTATCAAGTCATGATCCTTCAAATTATCCGAAGTTTCAGTGGCTCAAAAACAAAATTCTGAAGTTTAGATGTGTACTTTGGCACCTGTTAATTCTACAAAAAATGTTCTATATATTAATTAAAATAGACGTCATATCCAGAAATTATAAACAAAAAATAATCTATCTCAAAATGGGTCATGAGTTATTAATTAAAGTATTATTAAATTAATTAATTAATAATTATTTTATTGATTATTCATCATTAAACTACTTGTGTTCAGTTTTAATTTTAGTTTTAATTAACTCATAACTTATTATGGCTTTGTTTTTTTTAGAATGACTGCAAAGTACGTTTACACTAATTAATATACAGAACATTTTTTGTAGAATTGACAGGTTTTAAAGTATAGATACAAACTTCAGAATTTTATATTTCAGCCTTTTTTGAACAAAAAATTTGGTTACTTTGAAGGATCATGCCTGGGCACCTACGGAAGATGAAAGGTTCCTTTTTTAAATTTGATTAGAATTTAAAATTTTATCTTGATTAATTTTGCTTTTAGACGCATGTTGCTCTAACACGTGATGAGAAGAGACAATCTACGATTCTACGTGAACACGATTTTTGGAACTTTTTTCAAAAATATTTCCGGGTCGCATGGTAGTAATTTCTAGCAAAAGTGAAATTTGCATCAGGACCACTAAATAAAGAGTTTCAGCAAAAAAAAAAAAAACACGCTCTACTTGGTTAAAACGGTAAAAGGGCCTTTGTTTGTACGAGATCCCTGGATTAATGATAGACCTTATAGAAAAGTAGAAAACATTTATGGAGCTTAAAAGACCTGCAGATAGTTAATTAGACCTCAAGGGACAAAATTGTATCATCAGAGACTTCAGAGTACTTTTCGATGAACATCAATAAACTTCAATACACCTTCACATATTCCAATGGACCTCTTGGATCTAATGGAAACCATTGATAGACTTCAGCAGACCTGCAGATAGTTCATTAAACCTCTTGGAACATTCATGGATTTTAAGAAACTTAATTTTTCTCCAATTAACTCCGAGTGACGGCATTGAAGTTTGTTTACTGTTATGAAATACGATAAAAAATCAATACATTTCAATTGACCCTCCAATATTTAAATAGACCTCTATGTTAGAAATTTCAAATGAAACTTAATTAATCCTTGACAGACCTTAATATTAGAATTAGTTTAACCTAGAGGGGACTTCATTTTCAATATATTTGGTGGAAAATATTTCGAATTCAATCCTAAAGGAATGTATTAACGTTTATTTGCTACGACAGATTAATTAACTTTAACATACCTCCAGATATTACTTTAGATCTCTAGGGTTGTGTTTTGAATGGAATTTTGTATAAGTCTATAAGCAATTTTGAAAGACTCAACCTAAGAACCACTTAAGGCCATTTTAATAAACATTCATAAACTCATTTAGACTTTGATAGACCTCTAGTATTGGGGCATGAATGGTTTTCCACAGCCTGCGAGGAATTTTGATGGACCAAGGACTGTATGGAAGTCCATTCGCTATGATAGACTTTGAGAGAAAATAATAATGGACTTCATCAATCCTAAATACAGTTCATTTTGTAGGGGCTTCATTGGATCTTCAGACTTCAAAGGACTTCAATTGACCTCTATGTATTGCATTCAAGTTCGTTTGGTACTGATAGCGAAGGTATGGTGGAGTTTTATAGTCTACGTCTACGACGTATTATTATGGACTCACACAAATATTGAAATCGATCAGAAATTTAATGGATCTTTAGAAACTTAATTTGACCTTAATAGACCTTAATATTATATTTGATTACACATCCAGGGACCATGAATGTCAATTTATTTATATTTTAGTGAAACGACAAACAACTTCAATTCTCATAAAATTTATTTAAGTTTATACACTACGATAAATATAAAATAAAACATTAATAGTCCTGCAGAAAGTTAGTTAAGCCTCTGGGAGCCTTAATGGATTTTTAGAGACTTAAATGTATTTAATTCAACAGAATGCATTGAAGTTCATTCGTTAAAATGAATTAAGTTAAACTAAATATCAATAAACTTTAATTGACCTTAAAATATTTCATTAGACCTCTAGGGTTTGAATGGATATTTCATTTAATCTTGATCGAATATACCTTAAGGCTTAAGTAGACATAATTAGAACTACAAGAAGTTAACTGAAAATTTAAGAAACTCGCAATGAACTTTAATTGGGATAGAGGGCTTCACAAATTTGTGTGCAATTTAAAAAATCTAATTGGACCTAGAAAGAGGAATATAAATCCAATGAAAATAAAAAGGTGGAATGCATGTTAGGAACGGGCCCTTCAATTTGAATCTCGGTACTGACTTCTCGCCTCCATGACAATCGCAGTCTCTGTTCCACTTCGCAGCTGCCTTCAGTCCCTTCCCCTTGAAGTGGCACTTTCCTCGAACTGGTCCAGCACAATCATCCCCCACCTGCAAATCCGATTAGCCAAACATTCTCAAATTTAATCCCACATAAGATTTAAATTATTCATTAAATCAATAATTAAAAAAACCTTAATCAATCTTAATCAATCTTAAAAAAAGGAAATAATTACAGCTACAGTTACCATGTGAAAATAAAATTGTATATCATATAAAACATCAAATTAAATTGTACGTAAAATTTTTTGTATAAGGAAACATATGTTACATATGTAAACAATTATGACAATTTCTAGCAAATGAAACAAGGCTGTCCTTTTTCCCGTTCACAATTGACGAACTTGCAATTAAAGAGTTTAAAATTTACAATGAAAAATTCTGGAGGTTATAAGTTTCACAACTAAAAATTCATTATTTTTGTTATTGACATTTCAAACTTCATCAATCTGGAAGATTTAGAATTGAAAAATCTTCACTTTTGATCTTCAAATTCATCAAAATAATCACAGTGTGAGAATTTTTATTCATAAATCTTTAGAACTGAAGAATTTTCAACTGAGGATCGTTAAAATTGAAGAATTTTTAATTGTAAATCTTCAAAATTGTAGAGCTTTTAATTGGAAATTTTTTTCACTGAAGAATTATTAATTTTTTTGATTTAAAATTAAAAATCATGCAAGCTTTGAGTTTTTCAATTAAAATTCTGTAAATATTATGATGTACATCAGAAATATCTTCAATTTGAAAGACTTAGAACTAAAAGCTTGATTTTTGATCTTCAAAATAATCAAAATTTTTGTTTTTGCATCTATAAAATCGAAGAGTTTTCAGTGATAACTCTTCAAATTGTAGAACTTTGAATAGTAACTATTTAAAATTCAAGAGTTTTTACGTTTTTAAATTTAAAATTAATAATAATTATTCAAGTTTTAAGTTTAACCATGGAAAATTCTGTAATTTTGATGCTTTACAATCGAAATTTCCTTCATTTTGAAGATTTAGAAATGAAAACTGAAAACTGAACTGAAAAGTAAATTTTTAAAATTAAATCGTTTCCAATTTTGAAACCTTACAATTAAATTTGGTAGAAATGGTGGATGTAAGTTGTTGGCTTTAGTGTCAGGTGAATTAAAAACAATTAAGTTGTTTATAACGTTGCGGCATACAATGGTGGCCCTCATCAGTGCATTTTATTAAATCTGTGAAAATTGCATAATATCTTGCAAGTGCACAGTTTTACAATTGAAAGTGTTATTCTTTTGTTAATGTCTCAATTGTGAAATAATTACATGAATTCTCTAATTTTAAATTTAAGTTTGACTAATAACTATTGATAAATCTTCCAGTAATTTAAAAACATTTTTGTAACGAAGTACATTTGATGAAAAACAATCACAATGTAGTAAACAATTTTTTTTTTTTCAAGTTATTAACAGACATTGCAGTTGAAAAACTATTTTTAAAGTAGTTTTTAGCGACGTATATTTATTTGAAAAAATTGTTTTTTTTTATTCTTTTTTATTCTTCAAACAATCTTTTTGTATGAAAAATACTTTCATAAACCATTTTTTGTTGTATGAGAGAAATAATTTTATTAATGAATTGTCTGTTATCATGAGGAATTATATCTGTGGAAGTGAAATGTTATTCCTTTCAAAATCCCGCTATAGTAAAAATACGAAATTATCAAATTTCCGAGCAAATTTCCCTGTCGTTAAATAAATATTCAAATATTTGACAAAATTTGTTATCCTTATCGACGAAAATTTGATAAAAACTTTGTTTACACAGCAGTAAGAATACAAATTATCAAGAAATATTGCATTTAAACAATTTTTTCTTGAAAGTTTGTTTAAAGAAGTACGTTTGATAACAAACTTTTTCCGTTAACTTCTTGTATACAAATTTTCCTTCAGCATCAACAATGTCTACAACATTTATTAGTGAGGGTCACAAAAAATACCTCAGCGATTATTTGCAATTAAAAATTATGCAAGTTTTGAGTTTCACAATTTAAAATTTTATATGATTTAAAATCAAAATTTCTTTATGCTGGAAGATTTCGCATTGAAAACTAGACTTTTGATCTTCAAAATCATAAAATTATATAATTTTTATTGATACAACTTCAAAATTGAATACTTTTTAATTGCAACTCTTCCAAATTTTGAAGATATGAATTGTAATTGTAAATGGTTGAAATTTGAGTGTTTTTAATTTTAACAATGTACAATTAAAAATTATGCAAGTTTTAGATTTCACGATTAAGAATCATGTAATTTTGTATGATGATTTACAATAGAAATTTCTTTAATTTGGAAGATTTAGAATTGAAAACATAACTTTTGATTTCCAATTCCACCAAAATCATCAAAATGTAAGACATTTTATTTATGTGTCATAAAAATTAAAGAGTTCTCAATTGTAAATCTACAAAATTGAAGAATTTTCAAATTGCAAATCATACAAATTAGAGAATTTTTAATTGTAATTCTTCAAAATTAAATTACATATTCCAAAAAAATGTTCCAACTTTAAAATATAAATATTAAAAATTGAATAATTTGTAAGTAAATATTTTTTAAATTAAAGAATTTGTAATTTTAAGTCTTCCAAACTTAAAGATTTTTTAATTTTGACAGTTTGCGATAAAAAATTTCTGTAATTTTTATGATTTATTTTAGAAATGGAAGGATCTTCAATAATTGCAAAACTTCAAGATAGACCTATTGCAAAAAGATGTTCGAAATTCATGATTATTAATTATATTTTATAGTAGTTTACATGGGGTTAATGGATACTTTCAAATCCTTTTTTTCCTAGTTAAGATAAAAGAGGACTAAAAAATTGATGAAATTACTTAAGGAGAGTTTTTCCAAATAAGTCTGAATATTTATTTAATGTCTAAGAAGTATACTTTTTGAATTTTCGCGCGGGAAAATCTGATTCGTTGAGCGGATCGCCGGATGCCGGGAGTACTTCAGTCAGACTGACTTCAGTCAGTTCAGCTGTCTGCTAGATACTTTGTTAGTCAGTGGAGCAACTATTATTCTAATTGGTTCAGCGTTTTGTAGGATGTGACATTTCAAGGTCACAGAGTTATTTGAATTGGAATTTGGATACTTTTTCTCAAATATATATATATATATATATATATATATATATATATATTTTTAATGAAGTAATCAACAAATTTTTTCAATGTACTAACATTTTCAGAATTTTATGCAGTAGTTAAAAAATATATTATCTAAAATCAAAAAGAGGAACGTGTCATAAGCGCACGTAGAGTGCAATTTTTGCTATAGTATAAATTATGATTCGTTATTTGGCATTAATGAAGCGACACCTAGTGTGTAACACATCTCTATATAATTCGTTTTTAAATATAATTTCATAATGACGGCAGTGACTCCTGTAAGATTCTATAAAGAATATTTAAAATGAAAATCATACGGATACATAAAATGTGAGATTTTAAGCACATATAAAGGTAATTAAATGAAAGATATACTTTAATTTTATTTTTATTTAATGTACACTTCTCAAAGAAAAATAACGTGAAGACATCAGTAGTGAACCACTTGCATGATTATAATTACATTTTATCTACGAATATATCGCAGTTAAATTAAAATAGGTCGAGTATTATGTTCCGGCAAAATATGCCGGATTTTAATTTTCTCGTCCGGCTTATTTTATCTATGCTAAATTGAATTCTAAAGAATTTACTATGAATTACAAACGATTTATTATTAATACCAAACAATTCTAGATTGATGACAACGAGTTAGGACATTGATGTCTGCGAAAATATGTCGGACAATAGAATATTAATGGGAGATCTTGAACACATATGGAGGTTGTGTGTCATCTATATATATCTGCATTCCTTGCCGGATATTTTTTCTCTCCTGGCAGATTTTGCCGGATTTTAATTTTCTCTTCCGGCATATTTTTAATAACGTCATAATTTTCGGTAAATTGTCAGAAATTTCAACAACTTTAATAAATTTTCACAAATTTCATAAATTTCCACAAACTTCATAAATTTCTTCAATATTTCTGTAACCAGTCACAGGGGTGCCATGCCGGAAAGGAAAGTTAAGATCCGGCAAAATATGCTGGAACAGAAAATTCAAATCCGGCAAGATATGCCAGAAAAGAAAATTAAAATCCGGCAAAATATGCCGGATCCGTATACACTACACTTATAATATTGCACACGAATTTTGCAGTTTTAGAGCCAAACTTTCAAACTATCAATTATACATTTAGAGGTAATTCACTATATATTACGTACAGGAGTCTAAATTAATATTAATAATATTTGTATTCCATTAATATACAAAAATTAGTTTGCGCTTTATCCGAGATTTTGATGTTTACTTAATAAATATGAAAGGCCCAAACTAATTTATTATATACGCATATAGTACGGGAGAAACAGTTGTTTATCTTTTATTTACAGTCATATATTTGTCTCCGAAAACAAGTACGGTTGGAAATATACTTTTGTCGGTTAAACTTTTTTGTGTAACTATATGTGTAACCAGATTATTTTGTTAGTGATCATTTTCTAAATCTTTTTTTTTTTGTAACAAGTTGAAGTAATTCTAAATTAGGATCACTAATTTTTTACAATTTTTAAAAATATATACCGCTGAGTTTTCACAAATACAAAGGGTAGTTATATAATTTGTACAATCTTATAAGCTTTTACGAAGTTGAAATGAAGAAATTTTGAAGGATTATTCAATTTTCATTCAGTCTTGAAGTGAGTAGAAAATATAAACCATGATATGCTTTTATTTTTATTACAAAAGGCCAATTTCGCTATATATTAAAAAGTGCCTCTGGACGAAGTATTTACAAGCGCCAGAGGCACAGGTGCTATTTCACCTGTTCGATATATTATTTAAATGCTTCACCTGCCCCGATTCGAAGATGCTTTCAAACAAATATTGTTTTCCCTTTTCTGATGAATGCAACAAATTTTAGGAATGGCTCATTATGAAAAATCATTTTAGTTGAAAAATAGACGAATAGAATTCAATTATATATAACAAATAAACAATTTTAATACTTCCTGATCAGAATGTTTTTATAGGTATAATTGCCAAGAATTGGACACTTTAAGTCCCAATCATTTTCCAGCTATCACAAACTACAAATTTAAAATGAAAAATTGTCAAATAATATTAACACCAAATTTCAATATTTTAAATTCACAGATATTACTTATGTTGAGTTATAAAAGATAAAAATCAGGAGTAGATTTCAATATTTTAGACTCAAGTATTTTAAAAAGCACTTCAAATTCTGTCCCATGGGTTTTTTGTAGTGTCACGCTGCATCGCATTAGGTTAAAACTCGAAAATATTATTTGAACTATTCATAATGCGCCATAAAATTGTTAATTTCATACTTGCTAAGATTTTAATACAGATGAAAATTGAATTATCAACGTTTTTTCAAATAACTTTTCGTGATGATCACCATTTATGCATACAATATTTTTTTAAATAAAATGTCCGGCGGTAACGCTCTATATTTATTTACCATAATATGAAATGAGAGGATATTTTGAAACGCTGATGTCGAAATCAAATAAATCGTAAAAATAGTAATCTTTCCCATATTTAAAAATACTTTTATCTGTTCAGCATATATTTTAAAAAGATTTTAGAAATTTGCTTGTTTTATCGTAGCGACCTTTAGTGATGTGTAAAATCCATACCCATCACAAATACATTCCTTGACCTCTTGGTTTTATGTTTTCATACTCTCTTTCATATCTTAATTAAGAAACAAATATTTCAGGCAGTTCGAATATTTTGTTGTTTTCGAAAATCCCATTGTCTGAAATGATCAACTTTTTGGCAAATACCCTTATACGTAAATAAAATCGGTAAAGAAATGTGCACAGAAGAAAGCTAATAAGCTCATTTTGTGTCAGACTTTGAACCTACTTTGAGACGCATCTTTTTGTTTCAAAAAGTGCTTAAATTTAATTTGTATTGCAGTTCTGACTGAAGAAGTGGTAATATCTCAAGATTTGATTAATGGTATGAAGGTATAATGAACAAGACAAGTTTATTTTAATTGCTTCTTTAGCAATTTCGGTTCCGAATTAAATAGTGTACTTTTCTTTTTGATTATTTTCAATATAAACTGGTGGTCGTTGAGTGAATGATTTTTAACGTGAATAGAATAAGATAAAATAAATAAAGCTCATAAATAATTCTAATTTTTCCTTATACGTTATTTTGCTAGGGAAAAGACGATATGTGTGACAAACAATTATTTAGGCGTTTTTCGATAGGCTTTTTTGTGAGATAAATAAATACGAAAATTTCAAATTGATAGTAGAACATGGGGCAAAACGGGAGGATGATTATATCTCCTCTGTGATGTGGCGCCATCTACTGAAAATTGTAGGAACTTCGTTTTGAGTCGTTCTCGAGATTTCCCATGTCAATTTGTTATAATTTTCTTGTTATTTTTCGAGTTATGAGATGCATGGATCGGTTTCGTGCCCAGTTATAATTTTGACGCTTCAGCACTATTCCGTTTTTGATTGCGAGTATTATCGCGATTTTCGGGAGACATATTGGAAAAAGTACTTTGGGGGCAAAATGGGCAGGGGAAAAACAGGACAACTAGCGAGATGTAGAGCGCACACTGCTTTTGTTTTCTGCCAATTGTAGAAATCGAAGGTCGCGATTGTTTGTACTGTCATGATTTTTCGATAGAACAGTGGGGCCAATGCAGTTCATGCGTCAATTAGGCTCATCAGTCTTGTGCAGGATTCGACTCAGAGGACGGAGATGAAATTCATGTCTGCGTATTTTGTAAGGCTTGATTTTTGTAATTTTTTTATACAAATGGACAATAAAACTCGTTACAAGTTCTCATAACTGTACTACTTATTTGTTTAGTCTTATTAAATCAATTTTGTTCATAATACATTTTATTCTTTATTTAACAAAGCGTCCCATTTTTACCCATGTATATATTGTATAAGAGGTGAAACGGGACGAAAAACTTTATTTTAAAAATCAATTACAAAAGGTAGAACGTGGCTGCCCTAAAAAATGTATCATTTCAATAAATTTATATTATTAGAATTCATAATATGCATTGGTATTGAAACAAAAGTATTTTCATTGTCTTTTTTTTTATAATTAACAAAATGCACATCCTATTAAAATAATGTTTATTAAACATTTTATTGCAACTTGTGTCGTTTTCCATAAATGTAATTTGTTTATTTTTAATGTTATTTTTTGCGATTTCAACTAAAAATACGCATCTTAGCGTAAGGTGGTTCTGAGAAAATGTGTAGATACACATTTTCGCCTGCAGGCGTACATGTTTGTTAAATAAAATGTTATCGTAGCTTGTGTCCTTTTTCCAATGAGTTGATTTTTTCATTTTTAGTATATTTTTATAACAAGAGTTTATAAAAAATTGTAGATATTTCTTAGTTGAATGACTCTTGTCTTTTGATTTTTTCGTCTCCTTTGTCGTTTTTCCAAAAATGTATTTTTTCATATTTTTAATCTTATTTTTTACAATTGAAAGGAAATCTACTGGTCCTATCTAGAAATTAATAATATAAAAGATCCTTTTTGGGCAATCTTTGTCTATTCAATTTTTTTATAACTTGTCTCCTTTGTCCACAAATTTTAATTTTTAATTTTTAATGTTGTTTTGTACGAATGAAATAAAAACTACACATCCTATCAAAAAATGATTGATGACAAATTCGTAGCTGTTTTTTGGTTGAACACCTTCCGTCTCAATATTTTTTTACGTCGCTTGAGTCGTTTGTCGACAAATTTAATTTTTTTATGTTTAACGTTGTTTTCACGAATAAAAAAAAATACTACGTGTCCTATAAAAAAGTAATTCGTAGAAAATTTGTAGATTATTTTTGAATGTACAGTTTTTGTTTATTCATTTTTTTTTCGTATCTCGCATAGTTTGACAGGAAATGGAATTTTTGATTATTTTTTGTGCGATCAAAATTTGAATTTTCAATTTTTTCTTGAAAAATTCGAGAAGTTGTAATAATAACTTTGTAGGATGTTGAAAAAGCAACGTTTTCTCCTCCTGACTTTTTTTCATATCGTGCGTTGTTTGGCTTAAAATGTTCATTTTCGTTTTTTTTTTTTTGATTTTGAAAATGCTATAACTCTGATAATTCTCTTTGTATCGAAAAAAGTCATGTGAGTAAATTGTTCGAATTTCAAAGTACTATGAATAGCCGTACATAGAATTTTCAAATCTTGAAAAAAATGGTTTAAAAAATGTTGAAAATGCTCTAACTTTTTGAATTTTCATCCAAAATAGCTGGTTAGCGAACTCGATCTTCCTTTTCGGTTCCTCAAACTGTGTACCCAATCACAATCCAATGCGACCAGTCTTTCAAAAGTTATCCGGTATACAGACGACGTCAACAACAACAAAAACAACAACGACGACGATGGCAGACCGACACCGTCGTAAGACCGTTTTTTTGCATTCAGGGGGTTTAAAAACGCAGAGATTCAGAAAAATCTGCAATAGTCAGTTTTCACATGAAAACAATACCTTCTCATGATGAGAATGTAAAAAAATATACAAATATATAATTTTATTGTTAAAAAAATGATGATAACTAATTATAGACAATAAATGTAAAACTGAACGATAGTATTTTTCATGTACATTTGAATAAGTATACTATTAGATATATATGTAAGTCTTGGGAAACTCGGAGTGAAAAATATAGTAAACAATATAATAAATGACTCATGAATTAAGAAACACTGTGTTATTGAATTATGTGATTATATTGTGCTGAAGGTTTGTAAAAAGCCTGATGTATACACATGCAATTATGTGTTGATTGATGCAGAAATGTTAAATATTCATATCTAGATGTCATCCAACCAATTTTTATTTCATATTTTTATATGCCAGTTTTAAAGATACCTCTATTTTGAAGCCCGTTTATTGACCGATGATAATTTAACATCTTTGATTGAGAATAGAAATACTGATCAGACCCTTGTCAACACCCTTTTTTAAATGGGGCAAAGTAGGGCAGTTTATAATACGGATACCCACATATATAGTATATTATAGTATAGTGTAGTGTAGTGTAGTGTAGTGTAGTGCAGTGCAGTGCAGTGCTGTGCAGTGAAGTACAGTACAGTACAGTACAGTATAGTAGAGCACAGTATAGTATAGTATGTTATATTAAACGGGAAACAAATTAGAGTTGAGAAACTTATATTACGTAACAGATCAAGGGGGGGGGGGTCGAGACATCTTGTTACTTTCTCCTGAAGAATATTTTTTCAATTATAAATTTTATTATTTGGTATTTTTTTGTGCAAATTCAACTGTTTTGTTAGAAATTTGTCTTTTTGGGTTGAAAACTCAACTCTTTTCGTATAATATTGATCTTTTGTTGAAAATTCAGATTTTGTTGCTGATAAGTCAACTGAAAACTTTTTTGAATGAAAAATATTCCTTCTCAAAATTTGTCTTTTTAATTTAAGGGTTCATCTTTTTACATTCTCATCATAATGAGAAGGTATTGATTTTATGTGAAAAATGACTTTCGTGGATTTCATCAAATGTCGACGTTTTGAGGCCCCCTGAGTCAGAAAAAATGGTTTTTACGTCGGTGTCTGTCTGTCTGTCGTTGTCGTCGTTGTCGTCGTCGTTGTCGTTGTCGTCGTCTGTATATCGGATAACTTTTGAAAGACTAATCGGATTGGATTGTGCTTTCGCACACAGTTTTTGGGACCAAAAAGAGAGATCGAGTTCGTTAACCAGCCATTTTCGATGAAAATTCAAAAAGTTAGGACATTATAAAATAATTTTAGACCATTTTTTTCAAAATTTGAAAATCATATGTACGGCCGCTTATAGTCATCGAAAATTCAAACAATTTATCAGGAATAACATTTTTTGATAAAATCAAAATTTTCAGAGTTACGGCATTTTCAAAATCCAAAAAAAGAAACGAAAATTAACATTTTCAGCCAAACAACGCACTATACGAAAAAAAGTCGAGACAAGAAAAGTGTTTCTTTTTCAATGCCCTACAAGATTATCATAACGACTTTTTGAATTTTCTCGAAAAATCGAAAATTCACATTTTTATTGCACAAAAAATAATTAAAAATCCAAAAATTCAATTTTACGGCAAAAATATGCAAGATACGACAAATGACGATGAAACAAAATTTGTGCGTAAAAAACAAAAAAAAAAAAAAAGAGTTATTGGCTCGTCGTTTAGAGGTTGGCCGGGAATTAGCCGATCGAAACATGGGAACTTCTACCTAATACAACGCTGCTGAGGGCTGGTGAACTTCTCAGAATAAGACGTCAACCAATTGTGAGTCTCTC
>CAKNXH010063200.1:165479-219258 GCA_932178445.1 Andricus quercusramuli
CCCCCCCCCTCCCCCACCTTAATATAAAAAGGGTGCTAAAAAATTCTGGGGATCCAACAAGAAAAAGCTATAACAGGGAAAAGTTAGTTAGCTTATGCTTAGAAAAGGACGTATTTATTACAAATACTTGGTTTATACATAGAATGATCCACATTTACACCTGGCGTAAAGAAAATAGCCACATTATAATTGACACCGTTATTGTGGATACAAGACAAGAGAACTCGTCAAAGATACAAGAGTCATGAGGGGCTCTGAATGTAATACTGACCATCACCTTCTAGTCTCCAAAATGAGCTTAGGGCGGGGATGGAGAAGAAATAGAACCAAACAAACGAAACAAACGCGAAACAAGATAAAAAGTTTACAGAAACCGGGATATTCGAAGATACATAAGAAGCCATAGAAACACGAGAGCTCGCATGAAAAAATGCATGGACGTGAAGGAAGGTATAGAAGTATGCCAGGACAGAAAAGTGTGGCGACAAATAGTTTATAAAAAGAATGTGAGTAGAGTGTATGACGCTTGAAACGAAAGACCTTAGACACTTATAGGCCCAAGTGAGGGACCGCACACACAATAATTTTTTGAGGCTCTTCACTTGGGGTGGTCACTAGAGAGATTGATCAGCCACCTGGGTCGGAGCAATGTTGCGGGACGAACGTGTTATTTAAATAAATAACACGCAAATTCTAGATCCATCTAAAACATGTATATCTCCTTCCCCACATTACTATTTTCCAACCGTGCGATTCACGCCTACCCCGAAAGGGAAATGGCCTAATGGTATAATAATAATTAATGTTCATGGTACTTGAAAATTCGAACAATTTATTCTATTTTTACATTCTCATCCAGAGAAGGTATTAGATTTGTGTAAAATTTGACCCCTCCCCCCATTTGTGTCAAATGTCCATTTTTCAATAATCATTCAAAAATGTATCATATATATGTTCCAAAAACAACTTAGATACTTTTTTTGGCCCCTTTTCAGATAGTTGGAAGAAATCTTTCTGATTGTATGATTTATTTTTTATTAGACAGATACGAAAATGTACGCCGAAGTGAAGGAAGTTCCTTCTTCATTTTAAAGCAAATACAAATTTAATAATTTTTATTTGAAGAACATTGAACATAAAATATTGTCATTGCGAACCGCGACAACCAAATGGCGCGCCGTGATCGCGATCAAACTTTTGAGTTTACATTAAACGATGAACAGAAACGAGCGTGGCGCAAGACTTACATGATTTGTAAACGAAATATCGAGCGCGAAGCGCGAGTGTCTTGATGAGAATGTATTCCTTAAGGTCGATAGAACCTTAAGTAAATTAGTTCCTCTTTCTATGTAAAGTTAACATAATTAAACCAAACTCAGGTCATAACGATGAAGCTAACTAAGAGAGCATTAGCCCGCCAAGCGCGCAATAGTAAGCACATGAAGTGCGAAAACCAAGATGAACCGAGCTTAAAGCGTCAGGCAAATGTGTCCGAGCGCGTAGCGCGAGGTGAATATATTATCGAGCGCGAAGCGCGAGATAAACATATCATCGAGCGCGAAGCGCGAGATACAACAGGTGCGCGCCCTAGGCGCGCTCAAACTAGCGAGCGAAGCGAGCCGCGCGCGAAGCGCGCGATGAGAATGTGCCCGCGAAGCGGGCAGATTTTTTTTAGTAGAAATATTGCATCTTTCTCGTCAAAAATGCAATTCAACTATTTTCTCGAAATTTACTTTTTGTTTAAAATTTGTATTTTTCTGTTGAAAAGTCTATTGAAATCTTTTTGGATGAAAATTCCACTCTTTTTTTTTCATTTGTCTTTCTGATTTGAAAATTAACCTATTTTAGCAGAATTTTCATTTTTCTTGGACAAAAATGCAACTGTTTGGTTGAAAATGTAACAATCTTGTTAAAAAGTCATACTTTTTAGTTAAAATTTGACTATTTAGCAGAAAATTAACTTATAGTTTACAACTCTTATTTTGATGTTGGAGAGTGAACAACTGGAATCTTCTTTGTATGAAAATTTAACTTTTTTTTTTAATTTTAGTTCAACTGTTTTAGAAGAAAGATGTCATATTTCTTGAATAAAAATGCAACGTTCGGTTGAAAATTCAACTCTTTTTGAAAACTTGTCTTCCTTATTTCAAAATTCACCTGCTTTAGCCGAAATTACATCTTTCTTGAATAAAAATGCAACTGTTTGGTTGCAAATGAAACTATTTTGTTAAACAGTCATATATTTGGTTGAAAATTCTGTTTTGTGGAAAATTTAACTATTTCGTAAAAAATTTACTTTTTGTTTCAAATCTATATTTTGGCGTTAAAAAATGAACTAAAAGCTTTTCTGGATAAAAGTTCAACTAAAAAAAAACCTGTCCTTTTTTTATTAGAAATTCATCTATTTTAGTACAAATTGCATCTTTCTTGTATAAAAATTCAACCATTTGGTAGAGAATTAAACTATTCCGTTAAAAATTCATTCAGTTGGATAAAAATTCAACTATTGTGTAGAAAATTCAACAATTTTGTTAAAAAGTCTTTCTTTTTGGGTAAGAACTCATCTTTTTGGATTTAAAATTCAATTTTTTTTTTTGAAACTTATATCTTGGTTAAAAATTCATATTTTGATCGTGAAAGGTCAACTGAAATCTTTTTTAACAGGAAATTCAACTATTTTTTTTTAATTTATGTTTGTGATCACGGTCGTATACACAGGTCCGGGGACTCTCGTGGTGGGGGAAGTTCCCTTATTGAAGCTTCCGATTATTTCACAAAGTTGCCACTTCCGGTAGTGGCGTAATAGTAGGGTAGAGAAAGTGGCGGTTTAATTTGAAATTTCAGTTTCAAGAAGTCAATTTAATCCAGAAATATTCAATAATTTGAATCATGTGGTTGCATTTTTAAATTAATGAAAATAATAAACACATATTGATGCCGAAAATCATATGATTTAAAGTAAATTGCATGAAAATGATTTTGGAAAATATTACTATAGTTCAACGAGTTCCGTTAACACTTGAACAAATTTGTTTGTAATTATTTTAAAATTTTATATTTGTCTAATAAAATATTACTGTCAATAATAAATGTAAATCATGAAAATTGTAGAAAATATAACGAACAATATTATTAATGGACAAATAAATATATATTATTATATAAATACATACTTATATGTAATATTTTAGGATCAAGGCAGTATTTAATACCGTAACTCAGGTTAGAAAACGTGTTTTATTTATCTTTTCAAATTCAAATCCTACACTACTCGACACATACGCCACTACATACAGTGGTCAGTTTGCAAAACTTTCTGGCTTACGTTAGGGAACTTCCCCCACCACGAGAGCCCCCGGACCTGTGTATACGACCGTGTTTATGATTTATAAACTCATCTGCTTCGGTAGAAATTTATTTTTGCTTATGAAAATGCAACTCTTTGGTTAAAAATTATTCTTCTTTGCTTGAGTATTCAACTATTTTGTTTGAAAGATTTGGTTGAATCACTTTGTTGAGAACTCATTTTTTTAAGAGTTATATGTTTAGTTGAAAATTCATCTCTTTGCTTGAAAGTTGAACTATTTTGTTGAAAATTAATCTTTTTGAATTGAAAATTCAACTACTTGGGTAAAAGTTAAACTACGTTGTTAAGAATTTATTTTTTTGATTGAAGGCTTATGTCTTTGGTTACAAATTTAACTGTCTAGTGGGAAATTCTTTTTTTTTTGTTGGTTTAAAATTAACTTTTTAACTGACAATGTAACTTTTCCATTTTTTTGAAGATTTATCTTTTTTAGTTGAAAATTCTCCTTTTCTGGTAAACAAAAGTTTTCTTGGTTTGATATTTCATTTTTGTTAGGTCAAAATGCATCAGTTTCGTGGAAAAATAATTCTTTGTTGAAGTCATATTTTTTGTTTGTAAATTAAATTTTTGTAGAGAAAATTCGTCTTTTGGCTTGTAGTTTCAAAAATTTAGGCAAAATTATCTTTCTCTAGTGAAAAGTCTTTATTCGTTGAAAATTCTTTTTTTCGTTTTAACAAACTTCAAGTATTTTGTTAAAAAGCCATCTTTTATGGTAGAAAAGACATTCGTTTGTTTAAAATAAATTAATAAATTTTCATATTTCAAATTTGTATTTGAAATGCTGTTTTATTCCGTTGATAAAAGATTCTATGTTAAAAGTACTCCAAGATTAAAATGCTGGTATTTGAATATTAACCCTCATGGTCCACACTGGGTACAGAATACCCGGCCGTTTTATGAAATTACGAAAAAGAACGAAAATTTTCCTTCGTTTTTTTGTAAATAAATTTTTTCTCGTTATATAAAACGGAATATAATAATTTTTTTCGTCTGCCAGAGTAAATTTCCTGTCGATTTAAAAAAATCGCTCAAACTGATTAATTTAATCAGGAGATAGAAGCTTCCAAATAGTCGCCGGGTGAAAAATACCCATGTGTGTACCATACGTAACTTTTTGATAGTGTGTACCATAAGGGTTAATGATAAAGTAAATCAGTAAAACATTTTTTGAAACTAAAAATTACGTACAGAATGAGTAAGAGGGGGGGGGGGGGATATTTTGTAACAGTTTTTTTACAGGAGAGAGGGTGGGTCTCAGAGAGGGCCTATAATCCGTTACGTAGTTCAAGTACGGCCCCTAAACCTACAAACTACCTAAAGCTACAAATTTGTTAGAATTTGTAAAGTGTTTAAAGAAGGAATTTGCAGCAGAATTTATTGTCATACTACGACTTGCAACATTCTGAATAAATTCAGCTATATATTAACTTTTGTTTAAAGATTCATATACGTGATTCATTATCAATAATACTTATAATAAATTCTGCTGCAAATTCCTGCCTAAAACATTGACCAATATCGTTAGTTAATTTCTAACAATATTTGTATCTAGGTTAAGGATGAATATCGCTGGTCCAGCTATACATTTTTTCCGTGTGCTATTTCATCAATAATTTTCTCAGTAATTCATATTTAAAAAATATTATTCATTATTTAAGTATAATCAGCATTTGTCTTGCTGACGATCATGTTGATGTAAACGAACTCGTCTTGATAAGTATCTGATTCATCTACCTAACATACACTATTTTTTCTATATTTGTCTAAAATTTACTGTAGAATTAGTGTAAAGTACTCTGAAATTCTAAAGTAGTAAAAATCTTACTAATTGCATTAGTATTTAAGTGTTTGACAAATGAAATAGTAGTATTTTAGCATTTTGCTAATGGGATAGTAAAATTAGCCCAAGGTAATTTTACTACCCAGCTGGAAATATTCATATAGGGAGTTCCATGTGGGATTTCTACGTGGATTTTCGCGTTGAAATCTAGGGAAAACTATCCAATCACGTCGAATTCCACATGGAAATTTGAAGCATTCCACGTAGAAATTTATATGTTATTTTCGTATATAATAATATATGGCATACAGAAAAAGGTAGGCTCATTTTGAGTCAAATATTGAAATAAAATTAAGACGCAGCATCGTTTAGCTTTTAGTTAATAAGAACTTAAATTGAGTTTTTAACAAAAGACAATTGCATGAAGTTTGCCTCGGTAATGTTAAATTGAGAACTGAAAAAAATAAGACGCAGCAAAAGTTAGACCAGCTTTTTTATGTATGTCAATCCGTAAGTCTAGAGATTATTTCCACGCAGTTTTTTACGTGGGTATTTTTACCTGAGTGAATTCAATTAATGAAAATATTCTATAATTCTTTGATGTTTTCGTTTGTTGATGAATAAGTGAAATTTTCTTATCTATTTTTTTCAATGGTACTGGCAATGACATAGCCTATTCATAAGATTAAAAACATTACCTTCTTATTATTTCTAAATGTTACTCAATTGTCTTGTTTATTAACTTTTCCTATTTGTCACTTATTTTTCCATTTTGAAACAATGACTTGTGAATGCTTTCGGTTTATGGAGGTTACCTATTTGCAAGTTTGACAATATTGCGGACTTATTGTTTCAATAGAGTTAAAAATGTTACAAAATCGTGTTCTGTTATTAAACTTTTCTATTTTACACTTTTCTTATTTCTATAAAATTTCTTTAATTTTTATAAACACCCCCAGAGGAAGACTAAATTTCAGTTCTGTTTCTATTCCTGGTTCAGAGGTGGTTTGCGTCCATACAATTTTGTTATCAACTCGCGCAAATAGCTTTTCTGAACCAAACTTTCAACAAAATAGTTGAACTTATAACCAAATTGTTACATTTTCAAGCCAATAAGACGAATTTTTTGAAAGCAGTTGAATTTTCAAAAAAAAGTTCATCTTCAACCAAGAAAGATGAATTTTACACATTATGAAATGAATTTACAATCCAATAGGAGGATTAATTTTCTGCTAAAATACGATTTTTTAACGCAAAAAATAAATTCTTAACCAGATAAATGAATTTTCAACAAAGAAGATTTATTGTCTACTCCAAAAGATACCTTTTTAACAAAAGAATTCAGTTTCAAAAGCAAAAGGTCGAAAGTTTTAGAAAACAGTGGACTTTTAAACCGATAAAATTATGATTTTTCAATAAGAAAGTTAATTTTCCATCAAGAAATATGAATTTTCAACCAAACAGTTGAACTTTCAACTGAAAAAGATAAGTTTTCAGCCAGAAATGAAAATTAAAAATTTTGGAATCGCACCGAGCACTCACTGAAAGTGTTATCATTACAATTTTAGACAATAATGCTAGAAGCTAAAATGATCCGTACAGTGGCGTAACTGAGAACGTTGAGGCGTCTCCGCAACATTTTTTAGGAGGTCCGTTTGAAATTAAAGAAGAAGGCTGATTTATAAATTTCTGAGAAGTAAAACAATTCTGTCAATAAATTTAAATGAAAAAGCTCAAATAATATATTATTTTTGCTGCAAGTATCCGGTGTTTTGTTTTATAGTAGTTAAGCCACTGCTTATGATAGTACAATTTACAAAGTGAAATTGCCAGAAATTATTTTATAATATTTTTTTGAGGCCATATTTTTGAACCCATAGTTGATCGGCGTCCAAATGTGGCACAAAAAAAACAAAAGTGAATTTTTGTTGCGGGTGTTTTTAAGTAGATAAAGTTGAATTTTTTCGCATCGAAACAAAACAACATTTAATAGAGTTGACATGGTAACCATTACCCATGTGGTGGGTAAATTTTAACACGTGGAGTTAATTTTTGTTGCAGGTAAAGATTACTATACATATTGTAGTGTAATATATAATGAAATATTTGCATGAACCACATAACAAATAATTTCGATATTTATACAAGATAAAGCTACTCCTCCATATTTCAAACTACAATCCACATTTGGTTTCCCTACCTTATCATTTTATATGATATTATTTGAGATAATTATTATACATAAAACCAAGCAAATAGCGAATGACGGCTACATTACACCTCAATATAGTTTTTTTGTACAACATTTTTAAAATACCAAAATATTCTGACGAATTTAAAAAAACAAGTAGTTTTACGTGTAATTTACTTTTCTTTAACTTTATTTTTGTTGCATTAAATTCTCTTCGAGGCCAAAAATTTATTTTACAATATAAAAATTGTAGATACATTAAATATAAGTTACTTATTACATGCCAAGAATATTGTTGTTCATTTTAATTTTAATGTAATTACCTTATTGACGTTACATAGCTGGTTGTCTTTCGGCTAAAAAAGGTCTTGTAAAAATTCAAATAAATCGTTCACTCTGCACGTAAATATTGTACAAAAATTATCAGGAGATAATTTTGAAATCAATTATTTTCTTATACTGTTGCTAACGTTCATAATATGGAATTTTCAAATTTTTAGAAAGTGGAATGACGCTCCATATTCAAAATGGAAAGGTCTCTTTTGTTGGTTATCTAGTTCTGTACAACCACCCTATATATTACTATATATTACTTATGTGAATGATCGCTGAGTTTTAAATAAAGGCAGTGATTTACAAATAAAATAAAAAATTTTAATAAAAAAAACTTCCATCTCAAAACATTTTTTAACTCAACTTTCAATAATACAATACTGATCAGAACTGTGCATCCACTTAAGAAAATTGAATTAAAAAACGCTAGAAAACTTGAAAAAATATCGCGTCGATTGATTCCTACTTGAAGTAATTTTTGTAAACAGGGGCAAGATAGCATGTGAGAAAAAAATGTCCGCTTTGACCAATTTTCCATTCTCAGCTCACACTCTGCATGCTTTTGGAAAGTAAATAAAACGAATTGAAATTCCACGAAATTCAAGTCAAATCTCTTCTTTAATATCAGATCAAGAACATAATAAAATATGTATTTGTTCTTGAATTATCATAAAAGATGTGGAAGCGTGCTGAGCCGAAAATCGGTCTGTCGAGCGGCCGAAGGAGCTTTTTGACAAAATAGAATTCACAATCACCCAATTACAGTTATCAATAACTTGGCCTTTAATTTTAAAAGGTATATTTACGAAAACCACAAATACAATTTTTAGTATGCAATTAAATGTTCTTCTTTTTTTATCGTCTAATATGCTTCTACTCCTTACCTCAAGGCTGCAGCCTGCCTAAGTCGTATGATACTCCATAGACACATGCAAGGGAATGTTTAGATACATATTACGTAACAATAAGCAAGGGTAAGAAAACGCTGAAATATTATGTGACACGAATTATGCAATAGCTTGTAAAATATTTTTTCATTTTATTTTAATAAAGAATTATAATTCTTCTCTTCCATAACACAGACCGAAGAAAACTTAACTAAACTAACTGGACAGTGGATGTAAGTCTGCCCCCATAATTTTCTACACGGGCTGTGTTATCATTCTTAAAACCTAAGTTTCATTAAAAAATTCCAAAAACTGTCCACTTGAACACGAGTTAAAGACAAAGACAGAATCAGGTTTAGCAAAATATTATTTTTTTACATAGATATTAATGCACTTTAAAAAAAAATTTAAGTCAATTTGCCGTACCAGTTTTATGCGTTGCTATTTTACGAGGGGACATCTATACGCATTACGTCGAATAATCGTTACGGTCACGTTAGGTATGAATATGTAATTAAAGATTTAAAAAAGAAATTATTCATTCGGGAATAACAAAAAATGGAAAAGTTGGAATATAAAACAAAGAAAAACTCTTTTTGCACAGTTTTTTTGACAAATTTTATACTGAGAATTTAACGAATTTGTTTAATGCCTATATTTTCTTTACACAAGAAACAGAGATGTTATTACCTACTTCAGTTTTGCAATGTTTAACCATGTCAATGAGAATGAAAACATAATAATCTTCGTAATTTGTTCAGTAAATCTTAAAAGAAGAATCATTCAAGAAAAACAAAAGAATCATAAATATCAAAAGCAACTACGAAGTAAATCCTTTATCAGCAAGATTACGATATCTGCGGCGACAAAATTTTAATGCGAATTCCTATATGATTTTTGGTGAAAAAGACGAACCTGAAACTTTTAAATCTATATCTTCTAGTTTTCAAGATTTTGATTGTTCACTTTCTTAAGTCTAATATAAGTTATCAATGTTGGTTTCGATAGGGGATTTGGTAGATTAAATCTTGAGATACTACGTGAAGCGATATAAAAAACGGGAGAGAGCTCTGGAAAGGGAAAAAGGTGTGGCTGAGGTATCTTCGACATAACTCTATCCACGAGAAGGGATGTAAAAAAGTGGGTGCTGGAAAAGGGGAAGGAGATGGTTGGCGGTGGTTTTCGCCAAGGTCACTCACCACCGCAGAAGGGCTATAAAATACGGGGGGGGGGGGGGCACTTGGAAATCATTTTAATATTAAAATATTGATGTCTCGAAAACCATTCGAGTTATCGAATTAAAAGTTTCATAATCGTTTTGTTGCAACGGATATCGCCATCTTTCCTCTTAATCTATCAACATTTTTTCATGACAGGCTCCCATAATTTCGGCAGAATTGTGTGTATATGTCGTAACTACTTAGTTTTATTACACATTTCATGCAATGTTTAGACAGGATTGTGCAAGTATCATATGGGAATTTATCATACAATAAACAATTTGGTTCAACCTTTAAGGAAATTTTTTTCAAACCTTACAAAATAGGGTGGGGTGGGGTGGCATGTCCTCTATTCGAAGGTAAATTTTATGACCATTCTGATACCTATAATTATCTAAATCAACTTTTTGGAGCGAGATCCCAAGTTGTTCCACCTTCCTTTTCTTCGACCGTTGATATAATTTCAAAATTTGAAAGTTCAAAAACTTCTCTTTTTTCCGGTCTTACGGTCCAATAAATAAATAAACATTTAAAAATAAACGATTGTTGTTGTTAAGAAATCGTTTTATTATCTTCAACGTTTCGGCTCTCTCTGCGGGCCTTCATCAGGAAATATTGTGTCATTTCTAAAAATAAATCTTGTTGTATGATAAGTTAAAAAGGAACTAAAATATAAAAACCTACTGTCTAACATAAAATTTTTGGTTGTTACCTGTCGTTAAAAAATTGCGTCGTGTCAAAAATTAGATACATATTTAACATACATACATATTCTGATACCGATGGTATAAATATTTGTCACATGAAAAATACATTTCAAAATATGGTTATTGTGCTCTAAATTGGCGAAAAACTATTAATACAGTAACGCAAAAACGATTTCTTCCTTCATTTTTTCTAAGAAAAAAGTTCTAAGTTCCACCTTTATGAAAATTTGTAAGTGTTCAGAACTAATTACATTGCCTGTAATTCTAAAAAATTGCAAAATGGTCCGAAACGCGACAAGATGAAATATGACACACAGAAAAATTTCAATCAATTTAGATTATTTATTTTTAAATTATTTCACTTATATTTCTGTTAATTGTTAATTTATTTAGCTTCTACTAATAATAAATAAATAATTAGAAAAAGAAAGTTCAAAATCTTATGTTTAAACTTTTTTGAGCTGTGGCTTATGGGGATGGTTTTTCATTGACTATCAATTCTGTGAGTTAGAAGTTTCATTTGTAATATTATGCTTAAAAATAAAATATTCATGTTAATTCTATTTTTAAGCAGGATCATTAATATATATACACAAAATATTCGCAATGAATAATTATTTATTTTTTAAATAAATGTTTTCTCATATCGTCATAGATATAAAGTATAGAAAAGATGTATGGATAACGTAGATACTGCACTGGTGTTCAGTACCGATGTTGTACTGAACGCCAGTACTGGTTATCATTACATGCCAGTAATGGCGCACTGCTGGCCCAGCACAGACGAACAATGCTGGGCCAGTCGTCAATTTCCAACTGAGAAATCAATTTTGAGACTGCAAATGCGATTTTTCAATTAAGATAAAAAATAAAATAAAAAAGAACACATAAAAATGGCTAAAAAATCTAGGCACTTATACTTGATTTACTGCTGTGTAGCAAATTTACTGCTGGTTTCATTTTATATTTCGTACTTATTTGTTTACAAGCGACAAATAGAATTACAATTTTTTTCCGAAGCAAAAGCTGGCTCATCCGCTAACGGACGTGCCTGCCTAAATTTATAATGTGTAATCGGACGCGGATCCAGGGGGAGGGGGGTGCCATGGAGTCACCACCCCCCTCGAAAACTCAGATTTACATTACAATCATACACAAAAAGTCTCCACATATTTTCTGATAACCTTCATTTTAAGCAATGTACCCAAACATGTGTAATATTGTCTTTTAAGATGATCCAACTACCTTGATATTTGAGAATAAATTTTCTTCTAGTTTGTTCCAAGCGATTTTAAGCGAATATAAAGCATCACTTCTTTTTCCAAAACAGTCAGTCAAGTTTTGCAATCTAAAGAAAACCATTGAATTATTTTCTTTCCCACGCAAGAAATGAAGAACTTTATTATTTTTGCTGTCATGGTGTGGATCTTTGCGGTTGCCTCTGGATCAAGAAGTAAGTACATACAACCAAATTTAAAACAATTTTTTTTACTTTACTGAGTAAAGAATAACACCACATTTTGTTTCGCCTTTAGCATTTTGAAGAATAAAATTATATATTTAGCCCATTTCGCACCGATGTTAAATTATTGTGTGATGCATATTTAAATAAGCCAGAAAGTTTGCTAAGCTTCTTATCATTTGAAAAAGTTACTTGAGTTTTATTAAGAAATAATTTAACACATAAAGAACAATTTATGGTTTACATTATCGAAGTGTGTAGACACTGACAATATTTGATCTACGCTTACCGTATTTCGGTGAACCTAGCCACGGCTTTGAATTATATTTTGGTTTTTGAGTTCATTTTGAGCTCATCGTATTGAAAGATGAACTAATGGTCAAAATTTAAATCTTAATTAGCTATATTGAAATCACTAAAATTGCCTTGTCCTACCCTGTCCGCAATCCTTGGCAACCCTTTTCGAAGTACCGCATTTATAAGTGCGTTTCTGTGCTCATTGAGTTGAAGATAAAATCTAACGTTAAATTTTGAATCTCACTCAAGCTAAATAATGTGAGTTGATTCTTTTAATCGAAATTGTCTAATTTTTGGTATCATTAATTATTCATATGGGTCAAAAATCATACTTTGTCGATGAAAGTTGAGAATTTTTTCAATTTTAGGGGCTAAACCGGTAAACTACCCTTAATACACTATGCCATTCAGACAGTTAAAAATATATTACATAAATTATATTACTGTTATATTCCCAATATCAAACAATATTTCCTCATACACATGATATGGTTACTATGAAATAGTCGCACACAAACACACATTTTTTAAATAAATGCATTTTGAGTCCCTATGCTCCCTCTCCACTGACCGAAGTCGGGTGGGACTGATGTTATAACTGGAATCTTCACCCTACGAAAACCTGGCTAATTATTTTGAACTCACCATCTTACAACGTATCTATGCTGAAATGCTTAAATGCGATGGCGAATACATACCTAGCAGGCTGTGAGAGTTGATTAATTTATGTGTCGAGATGGGGGAAGTTCCAGATGACTGGGAATAGGCGATAATCGTCCCAAAATAGAAAGGAAAGGGAGATAAAAGCAACTGCAATAATTACAGAGGTATTAGCTTGCTCAGTATCGCGAAGAAAATATATGTTAAAAAATACTTATTTATTGACTATGTGCAGGTAGGCGGAGCCAAGCAAGTAATTGCAGGCAGCGCTCGCAGTGGCGAAACTCGAAAGTACTTGGACGCAGCGAGATCCGTCTTTAACGTTGCTTAATATACGCCAGTGCCACGATTTGTTGCAAAAAATATTAATTATTACTGAAAATGGCTCCTCCCCCAAAAAGTGGGCCTCTGTGTTCCGTGGTCGGGTGTGTCAACAATCGTTTGAACTCGCCGGAAACTCATTTTTATAGTTTTCCAAAGAGAGAGCACCTCAAAGACCAGAGGTTAAGGTCGATTGCAACGGTCAAAATCTCTTTTGGTAACAGTTTATTTTATTTTTTAAAATTCATCTCTTTCTTCGATGAAGTTGACAGTTTTTGATTTGATGTTATAAACTTCTTACATCTTTTTGGATTGAAAATTCATCTCTTCTGTTAACAGTTTATTTTTTTTGGTTTAAAAATTCATCTCTTTCTTCGATGAAATTGACAGTTTTTGATTTAAGGTTATAAACTTCTTGCATCTTTTTGGATCGAAAATTCATCTCTTCTGTTAACAGTTTATCTTTTTGGTTTAAAAATTCATCTCTTTCTTCGATTAAATTGACAGTTTTTGATTCAAGGTTATAAACTTCTTGCATCTTTTTGGATTGAAAATTCATCTCTTCTGTTAACAGTTTGTCTTTTTGGTTTTTGGGTTGGAAAATATTGACTAATATATTTTTTTGTATAAAAGTAATCTTTTTTGGTGGAAAATTATACTTCTTAGTTGAAAAATTATCTTTTTGATTAAGGATTCATTCCTTTGGTTGAAATTTAAACTATTATTAAATTAACATCATCTTTCCAGATTCAAAAGAAGCGTAGAAAAGGGAAGTATAAAAACTTTATAATAAAAATGTTAGTTCCAATCTTTCTTTCAATCATACCTTTACAAAAAACGTTCTCATACTTTTAAAAATGAATGTTGAAAATCGGCACTTCGTGTTTTTGAAGCTAAAGGATCACCCTATTGTTTTCTATCAGAGAAATTTATTTTGGATTAGAATTGTATTTTTAAACAAGTAGTTTCTGGAACATGATCCTTATTTGGTTCCTTTGCCCTATGTATATTAAAAAAAAATCAAAAACTGCATTCGAACTTACTTTCAGAGGTTAGGAATGGATTGATAAATTGTATTTCAAATAAATAAAAGAATAAAAAAGAAATATATATATAAATAAAATAAATGAAAAATAAAATTTTGAATAAACAAATAAATTAAAATAAAAAAATACGCACATCAAGATTCACTTTGTACGCTGGTGCACTTATTGATGTCTGTCTTATAACTTCGCTGCATATTCTTCACATGCCGTCGGACTTCAATTCTTCTACTTTAATGACGTTAGTTTCAGCCAATTGTTTCCCTTTTTCGATAGTCGTCATTGTAAAATAGAAAGATTGACTGACTAAAACCCCGTTCTTAAACACAAATCCATCTGTAATATTCACATTTTTTAAAACACTTGAACCACAATTTATGATTGGAAAGGTGTAAAAAGACGCCTGTGAAAAGAAGAGCTCTTAATATTAATATTTAAAGGTCGCTCATCGCGAATTTCTATTTCCCATTCAAATAACATGTGAAATTTTTTTTTTTAATTCGAAGTTTTTTAATTCTTGAACAGCTCAATGAATTGCTAAGGCCATAACATGAGCTTATGGGGAATTTGACGTTCTACAAAAAAAGTCTCCTATGATTTTTTCATAAATTCACTCTTTCAAAAGTTATTCAAGGTTAAAGTTGAACATGATCCAACAAACTATGGCCCTCACGTTCGACTTCGCGTTTCCCCAGTACCTCCACCATAATCGCTGCACCGCACAGTGGGGTGAAATCGGAAATCGAGGTTCAAAATGACAATTAGAACGCAATTTTGCACCGATTTCAGTTTTCTTTTTTTTTTGAATAACTCAGAACTGAATTCTTCAAAAAATGGTGACAGTGGATTTTTAATTTTTTGTTTATTAAATTTTTATGTTAATGCAAACAACGGAAAAAGTGTCGATTTTAAAAATTTTATTTTTTATCTTCTAGATAAAATTTTTCTTATACGTCTCGTCCCTTGCGTTTAATGCACAAAGGTATGGGCAAGGTAAAAAATTGTCAACTTGCATTTAATTGTTAAGAACAAATTGTGTTAACAAATAATCAACATTACAGGTTATTCGCCTTTAAAGTATATTTCTGCCCTGCAATCGATAGCTTTTATCGTTAGAATGATGCGTGGACATGAAAATTTAAGATTACTTGTTATTTGTTTATTTTATAAACAAATTATATAAACAAATGCACATTTTGGGCGATTTTGACCGGAAAGAAATAATTTTTTCTTCTCACCTTGCTGAAATTACATTACCAATGATTTGTTCTGGAAAAAAGTTTCTAACCCATCAATATTTGTTTATTTTATAAACAAATTATATAAACAAATGCACATTTTAGGGTATTTTAGGTGAAAATGAACCGTTTTTTCTTCAGCCTTTGCTAAAATTATATTGGCAATAACGTTTCCTGGAAAATTTCTCCCCACCTATCAATATTGATTTATTTTATAAACAATTTATATAAACAAATGTATATTTTTGGTGTTCTTAAGCAAAAAGAAATCATTTTTTCTTCTGACCTCGCTGAAATTACATTGCCAATGATTCTTTCTGGAAAAAATTTTATAACCCATCAATATTTGTTTATTTTGTAAACAAATTATATAAACAAATGCACATTTTAGGGTACTTTAGGTGAAAATAAACCGTTTTGTCTTCTGTATTTGCTGAAATTATGTTGGCAATAACGTTTTCTGGAAACTTTTTCCTCACCCATCAATATTGCTTTATTTTATAAACAATTTATATAAACAAATGTACATTTTTGGTGTTTTTAAGCGGAAAGAAATAATTTTTTCTTCTGACCTTGCTGAAATTACATTGCCAATGATTTGTTCTAAAAAAAAGTTTTTATCCCATCAATATTTGTATATTTTATAAACAAATGCACATTTTAGGCTATTTTAGGTGAAAATAAACCGTTTTTTCTTCTGACCTAGCTAAAATTATATTGCCAATGCCAATAATGTTTTCTGAAAAACTTGTTGCCACCCATCAATATTTGTTTATTTTATGAAAAAATTATATTAAAAAATGACAGTGATATTGTGTGATGAAGTTTGTAACAAATGATGTAAGTGTGTACAAATTTTAGTAATTTGAAAACAAAGAGAAATCATTCAAATCACATAGTACATTTGATTATTTAAATTGTTTATAAAATAAACCAATATTGATAGGTGTGGAGAAAGTTTTCAGAAAACGTTATTGCCAATATAATTTGAGCAAATACAGGTGAAAAAACGGTTTATTTTCACCTGAAATACCCTAAAATGTGCATTTGTTTATAAAATGAACAAATATTAATGGGTTATAAAATTCTGTCAGAAAAAATCATTGGCAATGTGATTTCAGCCAGGTCAAAAGAAAAAATTATTTCTTTTCGCTTAAGAACACCAAAAATGTACATTTGTTTATATGAATTGTTGATAAAATAAACCAATATTGATAAATGGGGAGAAAGTTTTCAGAAAACGTTATTGCCAATATAATTTTAGGAAACACAGAAGAAAAAACGGTTTATTTTCATCTAAAATACCGTAAAATGGGCATTTGTTTATATAATTTGTTTATAAAATAAACAAATAACAAGTAATCTTAAATTTTCACGTCCACGCATCATTCTACCGATAAAAACTAGCGATTGCAGGGCAGAAATATACTTTAAAGGCGAATAACCTGTAATGTTGATTATTTGTTAACACAATTTGTTTATAACAATTAACTATGCAAGTTGACATTTTTTTATCTTGCCCATACCCTTGTGCATTAAACGCAAGGGACGAGACATATAAGAAACATTAACATAAAAATTAAATAAACAAAAGAATGAAAAATCTACCCTAACCATTTTTTTAAGAATTTAGTTCTGAGTTATTCAAAAAAAAAAAGAAAACTGAAATCGGTGCAAAATTGCGTTCTAAATGTCATTTTGAACCTCGATTTCCGATTTCACCCCACTGTGCGGTGCAGTGATTATGGTGGAGGTACTGGGGAAACGCGAAGTCGAACGTGAGGGCCATAGTTTGTTGGATCATGTTCAACTTTAACCTTGAATAACTTTTGAAAGAATGAATTTATGAAAAAATCAGAAGAGACCTTTTTTGTAGAGCGTCAAATTCCCTGCAAGAATATGTTATGGCCTTAGCAATTCATTGAGCTCTTCAAGAATTAAAAAAAAAAAATTTCACATGTTATTTAAATGGGAAATAGAAATTCGCGATGAGCGACCTCTAAATATTAATATTAAGAGCTCTTCTTTTCACAGGCGTCTTTTTACACCTTTCCGAAAGTTTTTATGTGGGGGTTTCGAAAAAAAGTCGATTTTCTTTAACCACCCTAATATATATATATATATATATATATATATATATATGATATATTCAATTCTGCATGAATGACATCTTGAATGCCTAGTGTCGCAAACTAGCGAAACCAGGTGCGATTTTAATGATGCATTTTAATAATTTAATTTGTGCTTAAAAACAGGTTTACTATTGTTCTTTATAGTTTAAAACAATTAATTAATGCAAAAAATTAAGATTTATTCGAAACTAAGTGCTGCATATGGGATTTTCTCGTATACAATGAAAAACACGTATTCTATTAAAACTGTTTTTGCCAATAAATATTTTACTATGTCATGTGCATTTTAACACATTCATCGTTCATAACAATTGCTACGAATAAAAATTCACAATGAGCAGAATTGATTTATTTGAAATTTTTGTATTAATGTTTGACATGAAATAAAACTTTTTACTGTAGCGACATTTTCTTGTGACGAGCCATTAATTATTCAAAGTCATGTAAAAAACATATTTTTCATAAATCTATGCTCTTCTACAAGCCACAATTTTCAAGTTATTTGCGATGAAGTTTTTTTCAATATGTTAATTTTACCAAAGCAAAGTCAAGGGGATAAATGCTAGAATCCACACAATCAATCTCTGAGTACATTACATAGGCTACCAATGTTTTATGGTTACACAGTGATCTACTTTGTTACATTTCGCACTGTGATAGTAAATATGATAATATAACTTTAATTAATGTCTTAGGTAGACATCACGTCGTCATGCAGAAAAATGGTATGATAGAATAATTTATTTAATGTTTCATGCCAAAGCAAAGTTGTGTTTTTCTTTAAAATGTTATAATATATTTATAATTAGGTAACAAAACTTGAAAAAAATAAAGCTTGTTTGCAATCATCTGAGCGAAATCTAACTGGACTTCCACCTTTATTTTATCACCGTTAACATAATATTAATAAGTTTTAGTGCAAAAGGTAGTGAGTTAAAATTTTTAAACAAGTAGTAGGGGATTGTAGATTCATGAGAGATATATTTTTTATAAGGCTGTGAATAAATAATGGCTTGGCGTACGAGAAAATGTCAGAAGAGTACAACGTTTTATTTTGTGCCAGAGGTTAATAACAGAATTTCAAAAAAATCTATTTTTCTAATCAGGCACGAAGGGAATAAGCATCAAGTCGTGTGCCTAAAGGAGTATATTTTATTTTTTAAGCTTTTGCTCTCTGAATAAAAATTGGTAAAATTCAACTTATCACTAGTATTTTCAAAACATTGCCTTCCGATTGTTTGAACAAAGTTAAGAAAAATAAGAATTTTTCACAATTTCAAAATTGTAATCGAAGAATGGGCTATAAATTAATTATGCATATTCAGGGTCCTCGTGCACTACTTTTCAACAGAGTTCTGTTTTCGATTTTCGAAATTCCTTGAATAAGGATAAACTTGAGTGTCTAAAGAAGTTTAATTAAATTTTATAACCTTTTTTTCTGACGGAGAAGATACTTTATTGCGTCTCTAAATCAAAACTGTTAAAGCTGAACAAATCACCGCTAAAATTTCACAGATTTGATTAGCGAAAAGTGGACCACTAAAGATTAGTGAAAAATTACGAATTCGATTAGTCAAAATATTTCCTACTTCATTATTCAAGGAAACATGGTTTTATAAAAAAAATAGATTGTTTAAAAGGCTGTGAATAAATAATAACTCGAGGAACGAGAAAATGTAACAAGTGTAAAAATTTTGATCGTGTATCAAAGATTGATGAAAACATTTTGAATAAATATGTATGGCCTAGATGACTTCTTATCAACAAATGAAAGTCAATACGATTTCTTCTTGGAAAATAGAAATTTTTTACAATAATTCACGTACAGCAGTTTTTATTTGATCGGAAGTTTGCTTTTTGCTTTTAAGAGATCTATCCTCAATATAGATAATGTACAGGTTTATTTTTTTTAGCAATAGATTCCGAGCTACAACTGTGAAAATATGTCAATTTTATTGAGAAAACATTTGTTTGTAACACTTAAATTACAAACGGTTTACCATACGAAAAAACTGCGGAAGGAAAAAAGTTACATTTTTTCTCGTAAATGCTAAAAATTATTTTAGAATTTTTTATTTTTTTACTATAAAGGATGAAATTGTTGACAAATTGTTCAAACAAAAACTAAAGCAGAATGTTTTTTGTGGCTGAGAAATATAGTTTTAACATGAAACGTGTTTTTCACTGTATATGACGAAAATTCTACACGGAACACTTAGTTCCTGATAAAGCTTTATGTATATATTTTTAATTTACTAATTGTTTCAAACTATAAAAACAATAACGAAACTTTTTTTTAACACAAATTAAATTGCATTTAAGAAATTCTACCTGGTTTCGCGAGTTCACAGTTTAGGGACATTAAGCGTATAGCAGTGTCGTTGATACCAATATAAACAATTTTTTTTTTTTCGAAAATCTTTAGTTCGAAACTCTCATGATGTGAAATGGTCAACATTTTGGCAGACGCCCTCAAACAAAATAATAACTTAAATGCCATATCAGGCAGACGCGTCTAATTATATATAAAAACATTTTCTATAATTGCAGCACAATTTTGACATTTTTGCGATTATAAAGCCGTCGAATATAATACCATGTAATAAGTCACGTGAATTACGGGTAAATACTAATAACTTTTCATGACAAAAATGTTTAGGAAACTATGAATGTCTTTAAAAAAATATACTAGAAAATTATATTTTAATATCAACATATTATTGTCAAATAGTGCGAAATACTGCGGTTCTAGATGAAAACATCAAGGCACGTGCTCCTGTACGAATCTCTTACCCAGTTCATCAAAGGATGCAAAATTCATTACTCATGAAAAGGTTAGCCAACGGAGGACTCGATCTCAGAGCGGAGAATAGAAATAGAGAATCATCAATTCAGCCAATCATTACGCAATCTCCCAGGTGGAAATTCAGAACTGCCCCAGTACTGACTCAGTATTGGTCCGGTACAGATTTTCAGAAACCTGATACTGGGGATCTGTATTGGGCCAACAGTGTGCCAGTACTCGCTTATAATGCTCCGCAATACTGGCATTCAGTACAGCAGTGGTACTGCACACCAGTACTGGGCCTATACTGGCAACCTGCTGGCGTACTAAAATGCCAGAGTACATACGAAAAATGATTCAAAATCATTGACTTGTTTTTATGATGAATTAACCTTGTCCATACATCATTATACGACTGTGCAGCGCCCGAACGTTATTTATAATTGTAAGAATCTAAATCTATTGCTTTTCTCCAACGATATAACAACGAAGTAATAAAAAAAAATTAATTGCCAGTATTGTGTGTGTAAATATTAATGGTCCTGCTTAGAATTAATATAAATATATTAAACTTTTAATCTTTTAGACATTATAATACAAATAAAGTTTCTAACACTACGGGGTTTCGAACCTACATCTATCGGCATCTATTACGCTGCGATTATATTTTAAGCAAAAAGTTAGGCAAAGAATTGAAGTATGAAATCTAGTCAGTTTCAAGAATGGATATGAGAGTTTGTTCGCTACATTTTGAGTAATACGACCATTCATTGATGACATCTTCAGGTACGTAAACTGCAATTATTAATACCAATTAATAAATATTTTAGTATTGAAAAGGATTTCTAAACATAATAAAATAATTTTTTTACAACTTTTTCCTAATAATGTCAGCCATAAACAGAGTGACAATAGAGTGAATGATACCTGAAACAAAGACCTTGGATACTAATGGGCCCAGGTGGGGAACCATACATAATAATTTTGTGAGGCTCCTCACTTGGGGTGATCGCTAGAGAGATTGATCAGCAACCTGGGTCGGAGCAGTGTTGCGGAGTGAACGTGTAATTTATATAAATAACACGAGAACTCCAGATCAATCTAAAACATCTATACATAACACCTACATACCCATCCATCCTATACCCATATACCGATCAACCTCATACCTATATACCTATTCCACTACTTTCCAACCGAACAAGTCACGCCTACCCCGGAAGGGAAAAGGCTTAATGGTATAATAATAATAATAATAATTTCAACATAAGCTCTTATTCTACTGTGAAAGTTTGAACTACGCTGTTTGAAGTTTGAAAATAAAAAGATTTTTCGTGAAAGAGTTGTCACAAACAAAATTAATGTCAGGAGATAAAATTAGATTAAATTTAAGGGATACTTTTTCATTGCATTTTGTTCAGGGAATCAATCATATACATTTTTACATTTTCATTATAATAAGAACGTAGGGTAAGAGCACCAATTGTTGGCACTCTTTTTTAATTTATTAAATAATACATTTTTTAAGCACGTTTCGTCTCGATTCATTTAATTACATTATTTTTTAACATCATTATTATGTTAGAGGTTGTAGGCTCCAGAAGCCTTACGCGACAGACGGCACAGTTGAAGATGAAAGTTTCACCTCTGGATGCTAAGGTCCTCTTTTGAAGAAGCAAAGAGTTTAAAGTCGTCCATGTATAAAAGGTAGTTGACCTCATGTTCTCTTCTGTTTTGGCGGGCCACACAGGTATCCAGAGCTTTTGCCTCGAAGCACAATAGATAGAGGCAAGAGAGAGATGCAGAAAAGTATCAGACTTAGAGAGTCGCCTTGAAAGACCCTCCTCTCATATATGATGTAGGTGGTAGTCACTTGTCTTTTGTCAGATGTTATGACAAATCTTGCCCGCCACAAGAGCATACGCTCTTTTATGCGTCACGCTACCTTGAGATGCACCTCCAGGCACTCAAGGAGCTTGATAGCTAGCTAATGGTTCGTGTTATCGAATGCCTCATGGTAGTGAATCCAAGCCATGGACAGATTGCGTCGATAGTTGATCGAGTCCTGGGTTATACACCTGTCTATTAACAGGTTCACCCAGCAACCTGCCAACCCTCTTTTGCATCCACTTTGTTCAACTATTGCACTCCATATCGGCTGGATGGATGTTAATATCTTCTCTTTGATGATGCCAGTGAATAACTTGTAGATGGTGTTTATACAAGCTATGGGCCTGTAGTTCTTTGGACTTGACAAATCTCCGTTTCTTAGGAATCAGTACCATGCATCCTTCCACTAACTACTGCGGGATGGGTTGTTCTCCATTTAAGAAAGTAGTAAATATACGAGCTAGATGTTGGTGCGTAGAAAATAACATCTTCCACCAAAGTTGTTGATTTTATCTGGCCCTGGCGCAGAAAAGTTTTTAGTTCAAGCGATAACTTTCTTTACTTCTTCAGCAGTAAATAGCGAACACATTTTCTCTGGACCTTGTGACATTTTCCTTCGGCAAAAGTTACGAAAGAATGATATATCTGAAGCGTCTCCAATTAGCTGATAATTATCTCTATATACTTGCTCCCAGAAGACTTGAATCTCTTCTCGACTAGGCGCATTTTTAACGGCACGTCACGCTTTATTGAACAGACGGGAAGGATGAGTAGAAAAGGTGGAATTTTCCTGAATCCACTTAACTCGCCGTTCAAGGCGCTGTTTCACTGTTGAAAGATATCTCATTTTTTGCGTCCAGTGCTGCTTGATGGTCAACACTTTACACTTGTTCAGCGTGTGAGTTGATTTCCTCAAGTTTCCAGCAAATGCTGGAAGAGTGAATCTTTGATTTTATGTTATGTAGCTAATCACGCACTGAACATTTGAAGCATGCTGTCTCGCCGTACGAATTTTAAACTGAAGCTGTGCAATACGCTCGCGAGTCTTACTCAGACATACTGAAGTATCGTTAATTCGGTTGTCGCTAAGCAGGGAGACCGCCTTTTCATAAACTACACAGTTCAGATTCTGTCGTGGCTTTATACCACATCTTGTGCATGTGATAGTTCAGGTGGTTGTGCCCTGTAAGCATCTAAGCCACTGCTCTTATGTCTTTCTTGGGTAATCGCAATATGTCCCGGGCTCTGTCCATCCTGCACGTATCGCCCAGGATGGCTTTCGCCTGTCATCAACCTGTTTGTTTTCAGTATTCTCGGTGCTTCGTTCGGATCCAGCTTTTGATGGGCATCCCGATGCAGCAAGATTCTAGTCCCTGTACCGGTTTTGGTCCTATGTATTTAATTGCTGCTCCGCCCTTTTGGCAACTGATCCGCCTTTTTGTTACCCTCGATCACAGTGTGACCACGAATCCATGTGAGAGCCAGCGTTGCCGTCGGTCGAGAAAAAAGGTCAGGAGCTTTTTATCAGAAGACTTGACAAAAAATCAGGAGTATATGTATATTCAGTGCATTGGAGTATTTCCTCACAGTGAATTTTTCTTCGACCGTTTTTTAAATAACATAGTTATTCTTCACGAATAAAATTAATTTGGTCATACGGTCATATAAAATGCAATGGATTCAGATGTTAAAGAATCATAATTTATTTGACTTATTTATTATTTATTGACTTCACTTTACTTATTCTAAAATGTAGTGACTACTTAATATTGAAGCCTCTTTCAATTTTTGAGGTTTCAATTCCAATTTTGACGAAATATATTGATAAAAGGACAGATCATGTTTTATTTAAATGAAGACTAAAGGTGGAGTCCCATGTGGGCAGAAAACGGCGGCGTAAAGCAGAAACTCATGAGAGTGGAAGAGACAAATATGTATGTCCGTCTCTCTCAATCTGATTAGTTTCTGCTTTACGCCGACGTTTTCTGCCCACATGGGACTCCACCTTAAGTTTTTAATATTGAAAACCGTAATGTGGATAAACTAAGAGAATTTTATAATATATACAATAAAATTGAAATGTGTTAAGGATCTATTAACATCACTACAGGTGATAATTACCTTTGAAGAAGACCTGCAATTAGGTCGAAAGTAGTGCAGTAGTGCAAGTTACCCGCGTAGCAATGGGTAGGTATTCACTTGTCCGAAATTTCATTTTCCCTAAACTCATTTTGCCGAAAAAATCACTAGATTACTAGCCGCCTTCGAAACAATTGATAGATGGGCTTCTGCTTGCCAATTAAAATTGGCAATATATTTGTCACACAAGAAAGTCCTTATTATTTTTATACAACAACTCTTAAGACAAAAAAACTCTAATTTGTTTATTGAAGTTACAATTAGCTAGTAAAAAAAAAATTGATTAGCATTTCGAACTCGAAAGTTCATTGCCTCACTACCCGATTGGGGTAGTGTTTCTAGGTGGATAAATACTACCAGTGTGGGTCCACCACACCCACGACGGGCCAACACCACGCAGTATTCCACGAACGGTCACCCATCCAAGTACTAACCGCGCCCAACGCTGCTTAACTTCAGTGATCTTACGGGAACTGGTGTTTTCAGCGTGGTATTGCCGTTGGCCAGTTATGATTTGCCAGTAATAATCTTAAAATTGTAAATTAAACTTACCGAAACAGTTTCAATATGTACCTCTCGGACATCAACCAGAGATGAGGTGCATCAACGCACGGATTGCGGTCTACGGCCTTATCCATAAGCTTAAAACGCATGTATAAAGTGCAAGGACATCAACCCTAATCAGAATTTAACATGCTTGCTTAGGGCGCTTTCACACGATTGCAGATCAGCAGGTTGCATGCAGAAGGTTCATGAGAGTGAAAGAGACAGGCTGTTCTCCAACTCTTTTACTCTTGTGGACTTTCTGCATGCATTCTGCTGATCTGCAATCGTGTGAAAGCGCCCTTACAAGTCACAAGTGACTATAAAGGCCGTTTCATAACTTGCTTGCCATCAGGGGCAGGCAGCCTGAAAAAGTCGGCAAGAGTGAAAGAGATAGCGAACGATTAGAATGGTCCGTCTCTTTCACTCTTATGGATATTCTGCAGCATGGCTGGCTGGCACTGCCGACAAGCAGAGGTATGAAAAGACCTTATTGTAGAATCTGAACATCGCCACAGTACTGAATAATAAATCAGGAGATTTCAAGGAAAATCAGTATATCAGTAGCCAGCCTCAAAAGTCAGTAGATCTCCCGATAAATCAGTAGCAATGACAACGCTGGTGAGAGCCACGTTGTTCTTTTCTGCAAGTTGGTTCAATGTCTTTTTACATTCCCATCCTAGGTCTGATGTTATGTCCGGTTTCCCAACTGCAGTTAATGTTACTTGGCTCTCCAAGCAGATTGTGATCTGCTTATCAGCATCCAACGTGGAAAGATTCCCCGAAAAGTACTTAACGGAAATTCTACGAAAATTCCAGTTGGAAATTCCGTTGGCTTTTCGTGGAAATTACAATGAGTTTCCACCGAAAACCACTAGGTGTAAGTGACACAATTTCCTCGAGGAAGTTAAGTTCTAAATGAAGATTGGCCGCACGTCATTCATTTTTCTTATAATCCTTCATTGCACAACAATTTTCGAGTGCACCAGGTCTAAAAAATACTTCTTCCTCGAGGAATTTGAGTTTTAAATGAAGGTTGGCCGCACCTGACCCTTTTTTCTCATTGCAAAACAACTTCCGAGTGCACCAGGTGTAAAAATAGTTATTATGATACAAGTGCGCAAAATAGGTGATTGTGTGCGAGTGTGAATTTTGCAGCATAAGCCGAAACATAGACGGGTGCTTCGAACCACAGGCGAATGATGCAATCACACGAGTTACCAATCACCTACGAGCACGTGTTACACGCTATTTTTTGCAACGCCCGTCCGAAATGGTTGTTAGGAGGTGGTAATGAAAAATACTCATTTTATATTGCATAGAAAAAAACTTTGTGAAAAAAAATGTTGAAAAAAACATTTTGTGAAAAAAATGTTGGAAAAAAAATGTTGTGAAAAAAATTGTTAAAAAAAAATCGTTGAAAAAAATTTTTTGGAAAAAAAAATGATTAAAAAAAAGATTGGCGATTATGCTCTTTCGCCCTGGGGGGAGGGGGCTACGAAACCCTAAAAACAAAACTTTAATCATTAAAACATTTGTTCAAGTTGAATCTAAATTTATTACAAGAAGATACCAACACCAGTGTTGAAAGTTACCTATGCCAGTGCCTAAAGTACCTCATCTCGAAAGTGCGCATGTGCAGCTTGTTCGCCAGAGTCTACAGTAAGCCATCTTCAAATTGTGCATGCGCGAAAATTGTTTTGCGCACAGTCTGCTCAAATGAGGTCCTTTAGGCACCATTTACAAGCATGAAAACGTCAACTTTTGAGGTGGGTGTTGCAAAAATACATTTTTGTAACGCACGCACAAAATTTTCCCTTTTCGAGGCATGTATTGCGTGCGCAAAGTGACCAATTTCAAAGCCGTGGTAAAAAGCAGTTATAAAAAGACTTTTTGTAGCTGCTGCGCTTGCGCTTTTTGAGCAAGATTACTTTTTCTAGCTGCTGCGCTCGCGCAGTTCCAGCCCGATTACTCTTTCTTGCTGTTGAGCTTGCGCATTTCGCTTCAGATTTACTTTCCAGGACTGCCAGGATAATAACCTCACTTCATTATGATTTTACGCTTGAGAGACTGATTGTGAGTAGTGAATAGTGATTGGACGGATTGGACAAACTCAGAGTGATAAGTTACCATAAATGACTGATAAATTACTATCAATTGTCGTAAATTACCGAAAATTTTAGAAATTGGTGGATACCGGAAATTTGGGAAATTTATCAATTTTCCATAAATTTCCGGAAATTTAGTAATTTTCCATAAATTTCCGGAAATTTGGTAATTTTCCATAAATTTCCGGAAATTTTGGAAATTTTCTAATTTTTTCCAAAAAAACTTTGGCTACCTGAAATTTTTTAGTAATTTAGCGATTTTTCATAAATTTCTGGAATATTTCCAAAAAGCTTTGGATACCTTGAATTTTTGAAAATTTTCGGTAATATACAAATTCGGTAATATACACCGGATTTCAAAAAATTACCATTAATTTACAAAAAATGTATTCTTATTGTTTCTCAAATCGAAAATTTCCTGAATTTGTTACAAAAAATATCATGTGCAACAGGTGCTGAAAGTAGACAGTTGCAACTCTTGTGATAGATAGATAAACGTTTATTTTTCAGCCTGCTGGCCTTAAAAAATTGACTTGCTTACACTTCCATTTTTACAGATTTTTCTTATAACTAACCCTTTAAACTAACATCCATCCATTCCTTATCTCTAAGCCGCACGCTCTTATCGCCTTGCCTTCCTCGCTTCGCCTCGCCTCGCTCACACGTCCCTACTTTTTCGCATTGCCTCGCTTGCCAACCTCTGTTTTCGCTCTGATACCTACTACTTATCTACTATTTACAATATTTATATCTTACATATAACTACTTTCTCTTCTATTTACAATCTTTCCGTCTCCATTCCTCTTCCTTATTCCTTATCTCCATCTCCATCTTACCCAACACTTCCTTCACCCATGCTAATGCCCTTTTTTCCCCCATTTCATGCAATAATACCTCCATGCTTATCTCACTTTTTTCGACCTCCACGCACTCCTCCAACCAGTGCTCCATTCTTGCATCCCCCTTTCCACACAGTTCACACATCCTCTTCTCCCGAGAGAGCCAGAACCTATTGAAACCCTCCAAGCATCCACACCTCATCCTCACTTTAAGCTCCTGACTTCCTTACTCTCCTTTCTCATATAAATATTGCGCTCTTGCCCTTGGCATAATCCACACATAGTTCCCATTGAACCTTGACTCTCTTATTCTCTCTTCCTCTTCTGTCTTCTCTCTCTCCATGCCGTTTCGCTTAACCAAGTCATAAGCTATAAGCTCCTGACTTTCTTACTCTCCTTTCTCACATAAATATTGCGCTCTTGCCCTTGGCATAATCCAAACATAGTTCCCGTTAAACCTTGACTCTGTTATTCTCTCTTCCCCTTCTGTCATCTCTCTCTCTCCATACCGTTTCGCTTAAAAAAGTCATAAACCTTCCTTCCTTCCTCGTGCATCCTTCTCACTTCATCCATCTGGAGTCCATTCATTCTAGAATACCTTTCCCTCTGAGCCTTCATCTTCCCACCCCCTCTCCTGTTCTCCTTCTCCCACGAACACTCCCTAACCAGCCTACTTCCCCCCTCTCCCAAAAATTTCTCATATTTACACGCCCTGCTCCCTGCTAGAATCCCTACACTCGTTCTCCCCGTCTCCCTCCTGACAATATTCTTAGGCGTGTTCCTTGCAAAAAATTTCATTCTCCGTCCAAAATCATCTGCGAATAGCTTCTTTCCCAACCCCCACGCCTGCCTCATCACCACATTTGCCCTCCTCACTCTCTCTTTTATGTGACCATCCACTCCCCCATTCCTGCGAAACACGAAGCCCAAGTACACAAACTCTTCCACCTCCTGCACCTCCTTTCCCTTCCACTCCCACTCTCCTCCCTTATCCTTTCGCCCTCCTTTTCTGAACACCATAACCTTGGACTTTTCCGCATTCAGCTCTAACCCCTTCTTATCCAGGTATCTTCTCAACCTCTTCGTCATCTCCTTTAAGGCTCATGTAGTGGGTATTCCAACCTACAAAACTCACCTCAAAAAATTGGTTTCGAATGCTGGCGCACCGAAAGGATGTCAGGGGGCAATTTTTTTCCTCACAGGAAGCACATATCCATATTTGAGGGGCAAAGTCCCTCCGGAACGTCAACACTCGCGATAAATATTAAAAAATTAAAAAATAAAAACGTTTTTCAAAGTTCGAAAAAAAGTAAACAGAAACAGTACAATCAGCGCCGCGTGGTGACCCGATCGATCACTAAATCGATTTAAAAGGACTTCTAGCGCCATATTCAAAATAGAAAAAGCATTGAAACATATGTAGGAGTAATAATTCTTAATAAGTTATAATATATTATTTGAAAAACATAACGAATAAATATTATCTTACAAAAATATAAGAGAAAAAGAAGGAAAAATATATTCAACGCAAAATACTGACTGATAAAAGAGATAAATAAAACTTGCAACATTTTCTTGTAATTCTGAGATGATCTTATAACATTCCCTTCACACCACCCAGACAGAAGAAATAATTTACATATAGCTAACAAATATTTGGTAAAGATTTTCCAAATTTGTAATTAGCAAAAATAAGCATTTTCCACATAATGCAATGTTATTGTGTTTATGATTTTTTCAGACGAACCTTAGGCTATATAATGTACACCTAACACCCCATAAAACCCACCCACGCAATAGAACTCAACTCTAGAAAGCTGGAAAGACCCGGTGAATAGTTTCCGATCTTAGTCCATGGGAATATAATCATTTCTATAAAAAATCAAAGTTATAGCGACTTTGATTTTTTAAAAGGTCCTTCGGTTCTGGATTATTATTACAACATCCCCAAAAGTCCATCCACCCACAAGAAATAAATTACATATGGCTTTTAAGATTTGGTAAAGATTTTTCAGACTTGTAATTAGCAAAAAAAAAGTCTCCATGAAACCCACCCACGTATTAGAAATCAATTCTAGTAAGCTGGGAAGACTTGGTAAATATATTGCTGTATTATTCTTTGACGAAAAACTAACATGTTTAGAAAAAGTCGAAGTCGTTGTCTCTATGATTTTTTGATGTGTTCCTCAGTCAATAGATTGTTATCACAACAGCCATACAAACCCACTCTCGCATTAGAAATCAATTCTAGAAAGTTTTTGAGACAAGTTTTTTATTATTTATTCCAAAGACATTCTGACTCTTATGGCTTTATTCCAAACCTGAATTCTAGTTGCAATCTACAGGCTCAAGTCGATCAGAATCCATTGTGTCCGCTGGGCATTATCGTAGAGACAACGACTTCGACTTTTTCTAAAAATGTTATTTTTTCTTCAAAGAATAATACAGCAATATGTTTACCAAGTCTTCCCAGCTTACTAGAATTGATTTCTAATACATGGGTGGGTTTCATGGAAACTTTTTTTTGCTAATTGCAAGTCTGGAAAATCTTTACCAAATCTTAACAGCCATATGTAATTTATTTCTTGTGGGTGGATGGACTTTTGGGGATGTTATAATAATAATCCAGAACCGAAGGACCTTTTAAAAAAATCAAAGTCGCTATAACTTTGATTTTTTAGAGAAATGATTATATTCCCATGGACTTAGATCGGAAACTATTCACTGGGTCTTTCCAGCTTTCTAGAGTTGAGTTCTATTGCGTGGGTGAGTTTTATGGGGTGTTAGGTGTACATTATATAGCCTAAGGTTCCTCTGAAAAAATCATAAACACAATAACATTGCATTACGTGGAAAATGCTTATTTTTGCTAATTACAAATTTGGAAAATCTTTACCAAATCTTTTTTAGCTATATGTAAATTATTTCTTCTGTGTGGTTCGTGTGAAGGGAATGTTATAAGAACAACTCAGAATTAGAAGAAAATGTTGCAAGTTTTATTTATCTATTTTATCAGTCAGTATTTTGCGTTTAGTATATTTTTCCTTTTTTCCCCTCATATTTTTATATGATAATATTTATTTGTTATGTTTTTTAAGTAATACATTATAACTTATTAAGAATTATTACTCCTACATATGTTTCAATGCTTTTACTATTTTGAATGTGGCGCCAGAAGTTTTTTTAAATCGATTTAGTGATCGATTGCGACACCACGCGCGGCTGATTGTACTGTTTCTGTTAACTTTTTTTCGATCTTTGAAAAACGTTTTTATTTTTTAACTTTTTAATATTTATCGCGAGTGTTGACGTTCCGGAGGGACTTTCCCCCTCAAATATGGATATGAGCTTCCTGTGGGGAAAAAATTGCCCCCCGACATCCTTTCGGTGCGCCAGCATTCGAAACCAATTTTTTTAGGTGAGTTTTGTAGGTTGGATTACCCACTACATGAGCCTTAAGGCCTCCTCGCCATTTGCCAGAAATACTGTGTCATCTGCATACGCTAGTGACCAAATTCTGAACCCCTCCTATCCTGACCCCTCCTACCACCCCGGCCTCTAGCTTACTTTCCATATCCGCAATTAAATTCGCAAAAAGCGTTGGGTTAAATGAACACCCTTGCCTTAACCCCCTATCCATCCAGAATCACTCTGAAATCCCCTCCCCTCCTATTACCTTGTCTTTGGTCTCTTCATATATCTCCCTTACCCTCTCAATTAGGCCTCTCTCTACTCCCCTATCCTCCAACGCCTCCCACAGCCTCCCCCTATCCATCGACGGAAACGCGCCTTTAAGATCCACAAAAAACGCGTACACTCTCGTCCCCTTCTTCGCTAATTCTCTATCCACCACGTGCTGCAGAACGTAGATATTGTCGATAGCACTCCTACCCGCCCTAAATCCCGCCTGCGTCTCCGGCAATATTCCTTTCCCCTCGACATCCTTCCGCAGTCTCTCTGCCAGCACCATCGCGTATACTTTATACGCCGTATTCATGAGCGTAATCCCTTTATAATTTTCCTGTCTATTTTTATCCCCTTTCTTATACAGTGGCACTATTAGCCCTTCTCTCCACCCTCCTGGGAATCCGTCGCCCCTCTATACTTTCTCCACTACCTCCTTCAGTCTCTCCCAAACCTCTTGTGTACTGAACAGCCATGCTTCGTTCTGTACCCCATCCAGCCCTGCTGCTTTTGACCCTTTCAACTTCCTTATCTGCTTCTCTATCTCCTCGTCATTAAACTCCTCCATCTCTGCCTCCCCCGTTCATCTACTTTCCCTATCCGCCTTCCTTGAATCTTAGCCCTGGAATGATTCTTTAAAAAATTCCCTCCACTCCTCACTCCCTATCTTCTCGCTGACCCCCACCCAACGCTTCCTGAACCTATTTATTATCTTCCAGACGTCCCCCTCTGTCTCAACATTTGCTAACTCCTCTTCCAGATCTTTCTCCTTTTCCTGTTCTTTCTTCTTACACATCAATCTAAACCCCTCTCTCATTTCTACGTACTCCTCCCTTCTCGCATTACCCTCTTTCCACTTCTTGTACTTTCTCTTCACCTTCCTTTTCATCTTTTTACATTCCCTATCTCACCACGGCTTTCCTAGCTGCTCCTGATACTTCTCTGTCGCCTCCCTCGTCCAGGCCACCCTCTCCCCTATCGAGACCTCTTCCCCGCCTTGTCTTTCGCCACCCTCACCTGTTATCCACAGACTTAATGGCTGATGTTCTGATTCCACCCTCCCCTCTACTGCGAATTTTTCCGTCTCCTCCCACCCTTGCATATTCATAAGCATATAGTCTATCACCGATACCCCCACCTTACTTACATATGTGTATTCTCCCTCTTCGTCCCCAGTTGCCATACCATTTGCCACCGCCCAGCCTCTATCCTCCATTCAGTCCCTTAGAATCTCGCCCTCCTTATTTATTATCTTATCCTTCGATTTCCTTTCGAAGCTCTCCCCTTCCCTGTAAAGTCCCCCTTCGCTCCCCATCCGCGCATTAAAGTCCCCACCCAGTACCACCATACCCTCCTCTCTTTCGCCAGCAGGTCTTCCACTCTTTCTTTAATTCTTTCCATCCCATCCTTATTGTACACTGTCACAAACTTACACGTTATCCCTCCTATTTTTATTTCCCTCACTTGCACTCCCTCCCCCTCTTCCTCTCAATGAACTTTTTCCTCTAATCAATCTCGAACCCCGGTTTTAATTCCCCCACTGGCCCTTCCTTTCTTCTTCACTCTGACCGCCTCCTGGAGTCTCCACCTATACCCCCTTGGCAGCTTTTGCTCTATTCTATCCCATTCGTTTCTTTCTACCTACGTCTCTACCAGTCCCACAACATCAAATTCCTGGATATACCGCCAGAAGTCCTCGTCCTTCTTCTTTACCCCTGCTACGTTCCAGTACAGCACCTTCGCTACTCCTCTACCCTGCATTACCCGCACCCCGTACTTCTTACGAAACAAATCCCCCTGCACTTCCTTCAACACCTCTTTCTCCTCGTCCCACACCCACATTTTCCCGTCTACTCTTATTTTCCGATATCCTACCTTCGCCCATCTCCCTTCTTTCCTCTCTCTTCTAGCCCTGTCGTACAGCATTCTCTGCACATCCCTTTCCTTTCTCGTCAAATCGTGATCGTTGAAAACTCCCTCATCCTGTATCCTGTTCTTATTTCGCATTACCCCCAACTTTCCTTCCCAGCTCTCCAACTCCACAACCGCCACTTCCTTCTCCTTCCTCCCCTTCAACTTAATTTTCCCTACCCTGCCTTTTTAACCCACCCTATGCTCTGTAGCAGCTCTTCCACGCCCTCCCCTTCTTCTCCACTCTTTAGCTTCAACCCTCTTATCACGATATTATTTTTCCTGACCACCTTTTCTTTTCTCTCCATTTTCAAATCCATTGCCCTTATCCTTTCCCTATCCGCCCTCTCCTCATTTTCATTCCTACGCTCTGCTACTTTATCTTCTATCATATTCTAAACCCTCTCCCAAATACCTCTTATCTCACTCCCCCCACTCCCGTCTTCTACTTCTATTTCCGTCCTGCCCTCCACCTTCTCTAATCTCTTTTTCGTTCATTCCTTCCACAACCTGATCTCCTCTTTCATCTGCTTTATTTTAACTTCTTCCTGTTTCCTTTCTCTCTCTAAGCCTTCTACTCTCTCCCTCAGCTCATTCACCTGCTTTTCCCATCTCTCATCTCTGATTCTCAAGTCCTCCCTCATGCCTTCCATCTGCTCCTTAGTCCCTCTCACGTCCTCCCGCAGCCCCCTGATCTCGCCTACCAGCATCCCGAGAGCCTCCTTCTTTGCCATTTCCTCCATTTGGGGGAGGGGGGTTGACCTAGGTGTTCTAACGCTTTTTGTAAAAGGAATCTTCAATCCGATTTTGTCTGGACTCTCTCGTCTATCTCTCTTCCTCTTCAAGAGATCCTCCCCGTCACTTGTGATCGACTCTCTCTCCCTTACCTTCTCGCTTCCTTCGTTCCCACCGTTCCGCCTTCTCCCTCTCCCCGACGCGCTACTCAAACCACGCGCTGTTGTCCGTCGTGGCACGTGGAAAATTTCCTCCCCGTCTATTTCACTAGCAGCACTGACAGCACTCTCACTGCTTCCCTCCCGCTCTGCCGCCGGTAACTGGAACCTCTCCATGCAGTACCCACTGCAGCCAACAGATGTCTCCGAAGACTCGCCGCCAAATTGTCCCTTTATTTCCCTTTTTTTCTTTTTTGTTCCTCACAGCCCCTGCAGACACCTATTTCTCTGCCTTAACATCCCCTAACTCTGCTAGAACCACCCTTGACCCCTCAAAGGCCCAAGACTCCCGACCACAAACTCCTCCAACTCCTTGCCACCCTAACCTCACTTTCTGTATCTATCTAAATCTTACCTCACTCCCACGCCAAAAAACACTTTTTATATCCCCAATTCACCCCACACAACTCTACTCACCTCCTGGGTTTCCACGTACAGCAAACTTCAAACTCATGTGGAACTGCCTACTTTCCGCACTTGTAGCATAATATACTATTTCATCTAGGAAGATGAGTTCTTAATAAATATTGGCCACACCAAAGCCTTTTTCTGATGACCGTTCATTGGACGACAACTTCCTAGTGCACCAGGTCTAAAAAGATTAAGCTTTTTCCAGAGAGTTCATTTCTGAATAGAGATTGGCCACATCAGAGCCTTTTTTCTCATGACGCGTCGTTGGGCGACAGCTTGCAAGTACATCAGGTGTGAAAAATACATCTTCATCGATGAAGTTGAGTTCTAAATAAAGATTTGCCACATCCCAACTATTTTTTGTATGATCCTTCATTGCACAATAACTTCCGAGTGCACCAGGTTTGAAAAATTTATTTTCTTCGAGAAAGTTGAGTTCTAAATGAAGATCGGCCACACCCAAGTCTTTTTCTTATGACCCGTCATTAGACAACAACTTTAAAGTACATCAGGTCTTAAACATACATCTTTTTCGAGGAATTTCAGTACTCAATGAAGATTGGCCGCACATAACCCATTTTTCTGATGACTCGTCATTGTACAACATCCAAGTGCACCAAGTGTTAAGTTTTAAATGAAGATTGGCCACACCCGACCCTTTTTTCTCCTAACTTCTCATTGTACAACAACTTCCGAGTGCACCATGTCTAAACATTTATCTTTCTGAAGGAAGTTGAGTTCTAAATAAAGATTGGCCACAGTCAAGCCTTTTTTCTCATAACCCGTCATTGTACAACAACTTTCGAGTGTACTAGATCTAAAATATACATCTTTCACGTAATTTAGTCTCGAATGGAGATGAACCGCACCCGAAACATACTTTTCCTGACATGTCATTATACAATAACTTGCAAGCACATTCATCTTTTCATGCCATTAGACAGAATTCCGTGTAGGATCAAAAACCCTGGAGGAAAATGTATTTTGTATATCTGATAATGTCGTATAATGATATCTTGTCTAAGTAACCATTAGAGTGCGACCAATAGCTATTTATAATTCAACTTCACGGAGAAAAATGTTGCTGTCTGTAGTACTCAACTTCCTTGAATGAGATGTATTATGTATACCTGGTACACTCGGAAGATGTTGTACAATGACCGGTCGTCCCTGTAATCATTGGGGCGAGTCCAATCTTTACATAGAACATAACTTTCTTGCGAAAGATATATTTTTCAGGCTCAATGCATTCTAATGTTGATGCAAAATGACGGGTCATGAAAAAAATGGCTAGGGTTGTGGCCAATCTTCATTTAGAACCTGACTGTCTCGATGAAGTGTATTTTTTACATCTGGTTTATTTGGAACTTATTGTGCAATGATGGGTCATCAAAAAAAAGGTTTGGGTGTAGCCAATCTTCATTTCGAACTCACCTTTCTCGAGGAATGAAGTATTTGTTAGACCTGCTGCACTTCAAAGTTGTTGTACAATGTCGCGTCATGAGAAAAATGGGTTGGGTGCGAGCAATCTTCATTTATTACTGAAGTTCCTCGAGGAAGATGTATTTTAAAGACCTGGTGCACTTGAAAGTTGTTGCCCAATGACGGGTCATTAGAAAAAGTCTTGGGTGTGGCCAATCTTTTTTTATAACTCAATTTTCTCGAGGAAGATTTATTTTCAGACCTAATTCACTCGGAAGTTGTTGTGCAATAAAGGATCATAAAAAAATAGTCGAGATGCGGCAAATCTTCATTCAGAAATCAAGATCTTCGATGAAGATGTATTTTTCACACCTGGTGTACTTGGAAGTTGTTGTCCAATGAGGCGTTATGAGAAAAAAGGCTTGGGTTTGGCAAATCCTTCTTTAGAGCTCACCTTCCTCGAGGAAGAAGTGATTTTTAGACCTAGTTCACTTATAAGTTATTTCACAATGAAGGATCATGGATAAAGGGTGACCTTGAACTCCAGCTGAAGGTTATTAGGCTTGACCCAGGTATGAGTCGGGTCCAATCTGAACTGCTGCGGCTCAGGTGTTCACGAAAAATGATGAGATCATTCTTGGAGTAAATTTTAACAAGGAATCCAGTGGTGACCTTGAATTTGACCTTGAGCTCGACCTTCAAGGTGATGTTCAAGGTGGTCCTTGACCCATAATCTGAGTACATGTTTGGTCGCAAAATTTCCCGCTCTTTCGATTGCCGTTGTCAAAAATAGGGGTTCCCAATTTAAAAAAAAAAACAAAGTTGGCCTTGGAATAACCTTGGAGTTAAGCTTAAGGTCAAATTCAAGCTCACCACTGGATTCCTCGTTAAACTTTACTCCAAGAATGATCTCGACATTTTTCGTAAACACCTGAGCCGCAGCAGTACAGATTGGACCCGCCCCATACCTGGGTCAAGCCTAATAACCTGCAGCTGGAGTTCAAGGTCACCCTTGACTCATGACCTAAGTACATTTTTGAACGTAAAATTTCCCTCTCTTTCGATTGCTGTTGTCAAAAATAGGGGTTCCCATTTGAAAAAACAAAGTTGACCTTGAAATGACCTTGAAGGTAAAACTCAAGGTCAAAATCAAGGTCACTACTGGATTCCTCGTTGAAAGTTACTTCAAGAATGACCTTGACCTTTTTGAAAAATATTATACCTGGAAAATAATTCAGGTCTTTCGTTACTTTTTGGACACCCTGCATATATCGACGAGCCTCTCTAGTGTCTTCAGGATGAACGAAGACAAGCTGATTGGCGGGGGACATCTTTAGCAGCAGTTTGATCCTTCTTTCCAGGTTTGTGAATGAAGGCCACTCTGCCATCCTTCCATGCCAATGGCACGTATTTCAGGGCAATGCTTTCCCTAAATAATGTTGTCAGTGGGGGAACGAAGAAATCCATGCATTTTTGTAAGAGCACAGGATAGACACCAGCCGCCTCTGGTAATTTAAAGGGACAGAAGAACCCAACGGCCCTTTCTACGTTCTTGACATGAACGACCTTAGCGGCAAAATATCAGTCGGCCTACTCCCTCTCTTGGCCCCAGCCTTCCACCTCACGGTTGGTTTGAGTTCGCTGAAAATCCAGGAAGTGAACTTCCATCACGTGATTCAGGTGATTCAAACTCGCCATCAATGATGATCTACAGCCTCAGTGTTTCCGGAATGTTCTTTGATTCCTCGCAGAAGCCTCTCCAATCTTCCGGTTTATAAGTTCTGATATTTTTATTAGATTCATGCTGGGCCGTCTTACAAATGTCTTAGTCTGAAGGCAACTTAGTTCTGTTTGCCCTATTGCACAATGCTCTAGTCTTTTCACGGAGTTTCTTCAGGTGGATGTTGCACCATTCTGCTTCTTTCTTAGACTCAATTGTAATTGAAGGGCAATTGTTCTTATATGATGTAGTCAAAGCGGAAAGCTCTAACTCATCTATGGTACCGTAACTTGTTGAGAATTCCACAAGCCTGCCTCTGAGTTCTTCTTTATGAGTCCCAAAGTGTATTCCTGGGGTTTCCTTTGGGCTTCTCCTGTCCTATATCTTGTTACTCAGTGCTTTCAAGCAAAGAGTTAAATCGAGAATCTCACTCCTGTTTTTAATCTGGAATGTAGGAGTATCTCCCCAATTCAGACTCTCCAGCTCAGTTCCCGCTAGATTATCATTGTTGACGTCATATGAACTCCAGATAAATTTTCAAAGTCTACTTGTATTCAATTGCGCGTTGGCACACGTTTTGAGGGACCAAAAAGGAAGGTTGAGTTCGTTAGCCAGCATTTTTTGACTAACTGTTCCGGGTTTAACCACCAAAAAATACTAAAAAGTCAAAAATTTCATTTTGCGATGAAACTATGCAAGATGAGAAAAAAATGAATATACAGTGATTGTTTAACCAAAAAATAACTACAAATTTGTTATTAATCATTTTTTCATAGAACGCGTATTTTTTAATCAATTCGTAAAAAATAACATTAGAAATAAAAATAAATGCAAATTTTTGAAAAACGACACAAAGTACGAAAAAAAACTAAAAGAGCGGTTAAAAGATTTACAAATTTTTTATTAATCAATTTTTGATGAGACGTATAATGATACTGAAGTACATGGAAAAAGTGGAAAGTGTGATTGAGAAAATTATAAGGAGTGTACAGTACAATTCTATCATATTTAGGGATGCGTAGTAGTTTTCTCCTATACATTATGCTGTTCAGTATTATTCTGAAACGCTTAAAGCTGCGCAATAGACTTCTGAAGAATTTATGACTAGGCAATAGACTTCTCAGATATTTATGACTGCACAGTCGAATTTCATAGTGTCTAGAACAGCTTAATACAGTTTCTAATCTCATAGGACTGTGGAGAATATTCTAAAGATTGCTTATTGCAATTATATTATACTTGGGGCTGGGCAGTAGTTTTCTACCATGCATGCGTTGCACAGTAAATTCTGCCACACCCATCTTTGTGCAGTAGTCTCCTACAATTTACTCAGCTGCTCAGTCGAATTTCCTTGTGTCTTGAACGGCCTAATACAATTTCTAATCGTATACGATTGCGTAAACTATTCTAAAGGCTGCGTAGTACAATTACTAATTACAATGTTTTTAGTAATTTTGTATTTTTACTACAGTGTGATTTTCAGGGAAAACATTTTAGTTTCACAGATATAATACCTAATGATAACTGAAATTCTTGAACGTTTGAAAATATTTGCTTCGTACAAGAAAATTGTATTGAGGGTATTATTTCATAAAAAAAATTGTTGAAAAAATGTGTTCATTACATGTATATCGTTAAAAAACTTTTCTAAAGAGTCCTTTGACTTTAATATTTGTTGACAGTTTTAAAATGATCTGTGTTCAGTGATTGAATATTATCCACACTGTGAAATTTCCTTCGACCGCTGTTATCAATAATGAAGTCAATTCATAGAAGAATGTGTTATTTTGGTCATACGGTCCATACGGACCGTATGACCAACATAACACATTCTTCTATGAGTTTTAAAATTGTTTTACTACAGTGTAATTATTTACATAAAATGAACGTCGCTATTAACATGTCCTAACAATAATTGAAAATTAATTTATAATTAATAACACAATGAAAAAAAATCTTAATTTAAATTAAAAATTATAGAATTTTACATAATTATACAACCGAGATAATAACGAAAGAATAATACTTTTAATTGGAAAATTTCGTACCTACAAGAAATTATGTAATTTTCACAATTTGTGAAATTCTCTTATGAGGGCCACCATTGTGTATATTATTACTATTATTATAGATAACAAAGAAAAGAATGTACTGTTTACAGAAAAAATATTCAGAAAATTTAATTAATTTTGTTATGATTCACCTTAATTTTTCAATGTTTAACTATGTCAAAATATTCTTACAAATCTGATTAGTAAATTTAAACGCAGAATAATGAGAACGAAGCAGAAGAACCGTAAATATCAAAAGCAACTACGCAGTAAGTCTTAATGAGCAAGATTACGATATGCGCGACGACAAAGTTTTAATGCGGATCCCTATCGGATTTTTTTGCAAAAAACGCGAATTTCATACTTAGAAATTGACATCTCGAATAGCTTTCGTGATAACGATTTTTAAAAACTTTTTTTTTCAATTTACATAATTTCTCAATAATATTCAGACATTTTGGTCTTTTTCCGTATTTTAAAATGTTTTTATTAAAAACAGCCAATATTTTTCGACTCGGAATTACAAAATGTTTTTTTAATTTTGAAATTGGAGCATAATTTTGACGTCATAACCTCAAAAAAAGGTTTAATTTATCTTATAGAGGATGAATCCTAGCGCAAGTATGTACAATTTATTTTGCATTTTTAAAAGGAGTCAATATTTTCAACATAACAAAATATATATCTCGAAATTTATTCGGGAAAGCAGTGTAAAAGTTTCAGATTCGTGTTTCTTGCCAAAAATCCTATCGGAATCCGCATAAAGAAATTATTGAAATAAAAATTCAATTTTTGGAAAATAATTCGAAATATCGATTTAAAAAATTCAGATTCGCGTTTTTCGCATGAAATCCGATAAGAATGTGCATTAAAACTTTCTTGCCACGGATATCGTAACTCCATTCTTAATCTATCAACATTTTTTATGATACTTTTTCACAATTTTAAGAGATTTTCTCGTCAATAATGCTTCACTGTGTGGGAAATTTACTAATGACCTCATTTCATATTTTGCGCTTATTTGTTTAGAAGTAACGAAAAGAATGTCAATGTTTGTTTTTATGAAACACATAACACTCCTCCGCTCACGCACGTGCCACTTTGTTCAAGGCGATTTTAGACTCCTTATATATGAGGGATCTCTCTGTCTTCTAGAACAGTTATTGAAATTTAGGAATCTAAATAAAACCACTTTATTAGTTTCTTTCCCACATACAAAATGAAGAACTTTATTATTTCCACGGTTTTAGTCTGCATCCTTTTGGTTGCCTCTGAATCTAAAAGTAAGTGCACGTGAATATTTCAATATTTGCGTGAAAATTTAGAACAAATTTTCTTACTTCACTAAGTAAAGAATAACTCCACATTTTGTTTTATCTTCAGCTTTTCGATAAATATAATAATTCTTTCAGTTCATTTTGTACCCATTAAAATTATTTTGTGACGCATTTTTGAATAGGCCAGAGATTTTATTGAACATCTTATCATTTGCAAAAGTTATTTTCCTTTCAATTTGAAATAATTTTACACATAGAGATTAATTTATAGCTTTAATTATCAAAGTGTCTAGGGAGACCGAAAACATTTGATCATTCATCGAATTCCGGTAAACCTAGCCGCCTTTTTCAGTTTTTCTGGGTTCACTGAAAATATTTGTTCTAGTTTAAGTTTAAAGAAAAGTCCCCTAACCTAGCAGCAGCGCTCCGGGCGGAGTGTTGAGGTTGCACACTTTGGGGGCTCCGGACTGAGTTTCATACGGCTAGATTTTGCAAAATGTTCAAAGTGTTTATTTATTAATTATATTTAGTTACAAAATAAGAAATAGAGTTTTTAGCTCAGAAACCGAAGTTGGGTTCATCAATAATGCTACGTACTACGTACTTTAATCATGACCAAGATGTTCGGGGTGTTGAAGATTGCGGGGATGATTTGACACTAGCTTTCCTCAACCTTAGAAGAAAACTGTTGCTACTACTTAGTGCTGCAGTAGTGATCGTATCTTCTTGGTCACTTGGCATAAATCGACCTCTGAATCGTCTAGCCTCGAAGTGGTGAGCATGAATGGACTTGCGCTCTAAGAAGTACTTGATGGTTTGGTTCCAACGCCAAGGTGCGTACTCCAGGGGATCGTACTTGGGAACGACATTCTCATTTGTTTATTTGTTTGCTGTAGTTTAGGGGAGGATCGGTGGTCAACAGAATCTCGCTCTTGTTGTCAAAAATGCCCATATAGAAGAATAACGTTAACCCTTACCTGACAACGTCAAATAGACTCCTGGCTCGCATTCAGCGACCTGAAAATGTCTTTAAATAGTGGTTCACGCCGATTCAACGGTTCTTTCTCACTTGGACCTTCACTTGACCTTGATACTGACGTAGTGGAGTCAAACTGACCCCAAATTCGGATTCAGCGACCCCAAAAAAGTCTAAGACTAGATTTTTTCTCCGATCCAGCGGTTTTCTTTATTTTTAACTTCAATGGATCTTGATCCTGATCTGATGGGGTCAAACTGACCCCATCATGCAGTGCGTGACCATCAAGGCATTGTAAATCGAATGGATAGCTATTGATATATGTATATCTAGTATTTCCATTCTTGTTGTTATTGGTAAAGTTCCATTTTACCCCTGAAAAGTTTGTCAAGATCTAAACCGATTAAAATTGTATTTGCTGGTCAGTATACAAAAATTATTCGGAGGTTATTTTTAAGCTGAATGCACGCTTACACACTGCTTATATATTCTCGGTTCTGACATCCATCTTATGAAATTGAATTCCCTAATTAGTTAATATGGCAACACCACCTGCACCGCTATAATCCGATCTATCTTTCCTCAATACATTATAGCCAGTCATTCTTTATTTTGACTTATCTTTAAACCTTGTCTCGCAGATCAGCATGACGCCATTCTATGTTTATGCATAATAGTTATAAATTCTATTAGGTTTTCTGTGAGTCCATTGGCATTCCAATAAGCTACTAGTAATCTGTCCAATCTATTCTGTGCTTGTGTCATAGTCTCATAGTAGCTGAGTCGTAACAGCGAATTGTTTATTGTTGTTTTCAATAATTGCAGAAATTTATTAAGATTGATTTGCTCGTTCAGTTTGAATAATTCATCGCTTTTATTACTTACAAGTCTTGACGTTCCTGTGTTAGTGTTCGCTGTTGTTTTATTTTTAACCTGCTGTTTCATGTCAATGCTTCTTTGATATCCGCTTTCCTGCGTATTTAATTCTCTCTGAGCAGCCGTCGGCCTCAGGATAGGAAATGAGTTTAGTAGGCTGTTACTGCTTGGCTGTATTCTAGTTCTCGTACCTTGCTTTCTCTTTACTTCTAGATTGTTTAAATGCTTAATATAGGCTGGGCAAATCCTTATGTTAACTGTATGTGTTCCTCTTGAGTTAGCGCACCCTGTTTTCGCTTCCCGAGTCTTACCGCAGTCCTTAGTTGAATAGTCTCATATGCACTTGACGCACCTTGGGGGATGGTTACAGTAGAAAACGCCGTTTCCAAATTTCTGGCATCTGTGGCACTGGGCCAGTCCAGTAGAATTTTTGTATCTTACCATACGTATTTTTACGTTTAGAATGTATTCAATTTCTAATGGCATTCCGGTTTTAGTTCCAGGGGCGAGGGTGATTGCAAGGTATGGGTGTTCCTGGTGAAATTCAGCCTTCTTCATTTTAATGCAACCGGTGACCCGGAGCTTGCGCTGTATCAGATCTTTCATTATATCCTCAGACATAAAGTCTGGTAATTCCCTGATAACCATTTTCAGATGTCTCTCTTTCTTCGGTGCATACATATGAAAGTGTATACTATGACTAGTAAAAACTTTGTCCAATAAATGGTGATCCGTTTTGTTTTAAGGTCTAAAAGTGTCCGTCCCCTCATTTATTTTTAAATTGGCGAATTCTCGAGCTTGAGTCGAACTTCATTTAGAAGTCCCTGAAGATTGGGAATTGTAGACTTTACCACAGTCAGTAGCGGAACTTCAATTTTAATTGTTGTGTGATCTGCTTCGCCTTGTTTGCTGTCTTCGAGTTCAGAGAAACTTGCGTTGTCGGTTTCTCTGTTGTGCTTGTTGTTTTCAGGTCCCACGCTCTCAAGCTGCTTGTATTTATTCTGTTTTAGCAGTGTAGAATTTCATCCAGCTGAAGCCTTTTCGGAAGGTTCGTTCTCATTCGCTTGATTATAATTTCATTTTTTGGATATGTTTCGTCTCACTAAAGTCTCTCAGTTAATTGGAATTAGAGAAATGTTGTCCATAGTAGCCATCTGTGTGGTGTGAAACTATGAGGAGAGTGCGGGTCAAACATATTCGTTCACTTCGTTATAGATAGTAGAAATAATATTCCATTCCCATACTTACTCACCTGATATAGTATAGTATATCCGTAATGACGGCGCTGTCGGTTGTAAATATAATTATTTTAATTTATAATTTAAAGTTTAAAGCTAACGGATTAGATATCAGCGGATATCGTTATACTATAGGAATAATATGCGATTCTTTCCATGCATAGCAGCCATACTGCGACGGTTATGCTGGCGGCTATGCTAGTGTCGCGCTAGCTCCTTCTAATTCATACGTCCATGGAGCCGACCGACGCTCGTCAGCTGACTTCACACTGGCTCTCATCTGCTTCCTGTACATTACAGTCGATCTAACGCCGAGGTCGGAAATCGTAGAATCATCCCGGTGCCGGAGAATTAGGTATCGGGTCCACGTCGTCCTCCTCCCTGGTGTTAGTGTCTTGGGGAAATTTTTAAGCCGCACTCGACGGCGTTCCTGTGTCGGAGTTTCTTGAATGACCTGGGGCCGTTTTGAGGCACCCTCGACAGCTCCCCTGTGTTGAAGGGGCTTTGTCGATCTGGGACTTGTTTCGGGGCTGCCCTCGACGATGTCTTCTGGCCGGAGGGACTTAGTCGAGAGTGTCGATCAACTGATCGGTCTCAGATCTTTTAAGAGGCCGCCCTCCACTGCATTCTTGAGCTGGAGAGATGTGCAAAGAAAGTGATTAACAATCTTTCTTGGCCTCTTGACTTTTTGCCCAAACCGGAGGGTCTTGGGTACCTGACAAGGCAGTGGGTTTTAACCCGATTGTAAGGGTGACTCTTGGGGTGATCTGGATAGCAGGGATAACCTTTGGGGATCACAAGTCATCCTTGACGCCTGGTTCAGGAAGGAGACTGAACATCCAGGGGGCTGGTTTTTTGTAGATGACTTGGGTATCAGGGACACTCGTTGATTTCGCGGTGGAAGGAGATGTCTTCTTCAGTACGGACGTGCTTCGCCAACGTTTTATTCTGGGACCGTATCAGAAGTCGAACATCGAACGGATCTCTTTTTCTAACGTGTGGACATAGTAAATGGCGACAGCGTGCCACTTACACCACAAGTGAGTGGGGGTTTTACAGTATTGGTCCGCGGTTGCCGCATGGAAATTCACAGGTAAGAGTTTTCTCGTCGATGTCGCTGGTTTGGGGTTTCACACGATTGGAGCGCTCTTGCGAAGTAAAATCTACGAGCGTAGATCTGTTTGTCGTCGACGCTGGGTGAAGTCTCATGCGATTGGGTCGTTCTAGGTACGTAAAAGTTTACAAGCGTAGGAGGAACATCGATGCCGCGCTTGCGCTGTCTGGTGGCAGGAGGACTCTAACTTTTTATTGAGTGTGGCGTCTCAGGTGTTTCTAAGTCGAATGACAGGTGAGCGTAAAACGCGCAGGCGACGAAAGAATGAATCATGGATGTTTGATAAATATGATTCACGGTTATGAATATGATTTATAACCATGACTATAATTTAGCGGACATAGAATTGGTGTGGTTTGATCCCTAATTTTTCTACCAGAAGCGATGACCTATTTGGAAATGGCCAGATGCTAGGAAAAGTACCTTAAGATTGTTCTCGAAAAACACTAGAATCAAATTATTATTGGATATTATCGACAGTTTTTGCACAGAAATAATTGAATTAATAGTTAATTCATTCTACAGTATGGACTATTAATCTAAATAGTTTACTATAATTTATATATATATATATATATATATATATATATATATATAAATATATATTATATATGCCAACGGCGATACCACGCTGAAAAAACCAGTTCTCGTAAGATCACTGAAGTTAAGCAGTGTTGGGCGCGGTTGGTACTTGGATGGGTGACGGTTCGGGATACTGCGTGCTGTTGGCCCATCATGGGTGTGGTGAACCCACACTTGTAGTTATTTACTACAAGAAACTATCCACCTACAAACACTACCTGAATCGGATAGTGTCACGCCTACCCCGAAAAGGAAATGGCTCAATGGTATACATACATACGTACATACATACATACATACATACATTCATACATACATACTTAATGATGAGATTTTAATATCAAAATATTATTTGCAAATAGTGCGAAATACTGCGGTTCGAGATGAAAACATCAAGGCACGTGCTCCAGTGCAAATCCATAACCAAGCTAATCAAAGAATGCAAAATTCATTACTCGTGGAAAGATTAGCCAACGGAGCACTGAATCTCAGAGCGGAGAACATAAATGGAGAATCATCGATTCAGCCAATTACTGGGATACCTAATCAATATCAGAACCACAACAGGAACCAGAACAATGACCAGAACAATAACCAGAATCAAAACCAAAACCAGAACTAGAACCTGAATTACAATCAGAACTATTTTCAGTGCAATCATTGTGGCGGGTTTGTATTCTGAAACTATGGTTATTAATGAAAAACATCAGAATAGTTTTGGAAATGGTTAGAAGTTAAGTTTACGGAAAAAATGTATAGTATTATTATTTATTATTATTATTGTTAATATTACTCATGGGCAGGTTCATCGAACTCCCATAGTTTACAAGCACATCACAGTCGCAAAAGATGTGATGTGTTGTCTCCTCACGGAAGCCGCACTTTCGACATCAAGGATCGTTGTCCATCTTCATATTAGTCAGGTGCTTCTTTAAGCGGTAATTGCCCGAGAGCATTTCTACTACTATTTTTACATGTTTTCTTTCCATGCTTAGGAGTTTCCTAGACTTTTCTAAACATGGTTCTTTGATAAACTTTTTATAGTGTATCTTACCTGTAATGAACAGATCCTAATTAGATATAAGTTGAAATAGTTTAGTTGAAAACAATTATTTTCGAAATTAATGAGGTATCGATCGAACGGGCGAGCCAGTCTTCGTGCTACTGTTGAACGATCAACATGTATTGGTTGTAAAAGTTTTTCCTCGAAATGAAAGTTGATTTAAAGTTTTGTTTCTTGACATCTATTTAGTTGTTCATTTATGTGACTCTACTTTACAATACCTTTATCCATCTTCCAATACTCCGCATGATCATCCAAGAGCCACTTTTTGATGGCATGCTTAGATGAAGCATACGAAGCTTCACAGTACGAGGCAGGTCTTTTGAGGGCTTTTGTGGCCCCGCTTTTTGCAAACATATCTATTTTCTCGCCACCTTCAATGTTCTCATGTCCAGAAACCCAGGTCAAGTTGATCCAGTTTTTTCCGGACACCACGAGAAGCTTTTGCAGGAAACTCCAGACAAGTCTAGATTAAACTCTTCTGATTGGAGAGCTCTCAAAGTGGCTTGTCTATCGCAGCATATGTAAATGTGATGATAAACAAACCAACGTTTACGAATCTCCTCTAGGCATGTATTAATAGCGACGATTTCAGCTTGGAATACGGTGGGGAATTTGCCTACTGCGATTGATATTTCCGCATAGGTGTCATCCCAAGTACTCCAGCTCCAGAACCAAGGGTGCCCTTAGACCCTAAGTCCCTTAGTCTGTATACCAGATGAGTTCTTCCATTTCAAATAAGTTGATTCTCTTATATTCAGCATGCCAGTCCTCCCTTTTTGGGAAGATCACCTTAAAGGGCATGTTATCAGAGTGCATGTAAAGGATTTTATCCCCCGACAATAAGCTGCTTATTAAATCATGCAGATTAAATAAAGCAGCATCACTATAGCCCTCCCTCAGGAAAAGTCTGTATGCCTCAGCCGCAGCCCCCTGTCTAATTAGAAGGTGCAGTGGTGGCATACCTAAGATGGATTCCAATGCCACTGTTGGGGTTATTCTCATTGATCCAGTAATTGCCAGTCAAAAAACCCTTTTTGGCTCTCTATCTGTTTTCTGGAACTAACCAAATTGGGTCTTAGCAGCCAAACCAATTGCGTCTCTGCAAGCCCGACAGACTGCTTTGGCCTTCTTCACTACCGTATCATCATGTAGTTTCCAGGTTAATTTATGGTCAAATATGGAATTTAAATACTTAGTTGATGTGGAGAAGTGGACCTTCTAGTCGTAGAATTTCGAGTTCACGAGGTCAGGTAGTTTCCTGCGTCTCGTAAAAACCAATAATTTAGTTTTATCTGGGTTAAAAGGTAGGCTACGATCGTTGCACTAGTCTTCAACAATGTTGAGAGAATTTTGAATGAGTTGGACTAGAGTTCCCTTATGGTTTCCTGTTACCAGTATAAAAAAGTCATCTACATATACTTATGTATAAAAACCTGATTCATTCCACTTACGAATCAAATCACCAATGACGAGTGCCCACAGGGTGGAGGATAAAACTTCTGCCTGTGGACATCCCCTTTTTACCTTCGCTCTCACATTTCTAATGAGGAGCGAAGACTGGACAATCCTACCGCATAGCATAAAGCGCAAACACTGATTAACAGTGGTGCCCTATGCCCTGTTCGCCCTGCTTTTTGAAGGCAGGAGGTAAATGCATTGAGTGCCTCAATAGTGGATTTACCTTTCTGTGAGGCAAACTGATTACTATGAAGGGGTTTATATGGCAGTATTTCCTCCTTCATATGAAAATATACTAACTTTTCTAATGTCTTTAACATGAGAGAAATTAGGCTAATTGGCCTGAATGATTTTGTCTTGGTATAAAGATCGCTTTGACCTCCTTCCATGCTATAGAGGTATATCCCATAGCTATGCACGCCCTAAAGATGTCACACATTGGTCCCATCAGAGCATCCTACATTTGCAACACCAAGGCTCCTGAGTTAGAGCAAAAGCTATATGTTCCACTATAATACGTCTACTTAAGATGGTTGAAGCAGATTTACAGTGGGGCAGAAAATAATTTCAATAAACTTCAAATCCGAGGATTTTATGCTTCTCATTTAAGAATCAGCGTCATTCGTCGGTTGTTCCAAGGGCAGCAGTCCTTCCACTGTCCTCGCGGGCTCTTTTGGTTTCGAAAGTATTTTCATCTGGATCCTGCTCAATCTCAGATGCAGTTTACAGTTGACTTCTTCTAAGCTTTTGACCACCGAAGGGTTCGCACTCAAGACCAACTGGGTTACCTTGACTTCTTTCTTGGCATCCGTGATGGTCCACTGCTCCACTTTCAACGTGGAGTTCTGGAATGATAACCTTTTGAGGATGGATGATGGTTCTTCGGAAGTTCCAGGTGTCCCATGATTTCAAACCACTTATTGCTTCGATGAGCCATGTCCTAGACATCTCATTCGAGCAGGTGACGGTACGTAAATGGTTTTTAAACCTGCAATCATCAAACCTCGGCATAATAACACCAGGTTTTGCCCTGGCGATATTCATCTCGAAGGCTGCCTCAATAGTTATTGCTTGTTCTGAGTTTAGCTTCCTTTTCTGGGAATCCTCAGGTACAATAGTCAATTACAGTTGGCTTTGAAGGGCTAGGCTATATGAGTCACTTGGATCAACAACCTTGCCCCTCTTCACCTCCCTCTCTCGATTAGGAGGGGCGGTTGTTTCTCTTTGCAACAGAAGTTGCTGGCAATGGTACCTCCTTTGGGCAGCACTGTTATATTTCTTTTTCCCAGTACCTTTTTTGGTCCGAGCACCCTCAGTGGCTTTAGCATCGGTAATGGGACAAATTAAAGTCTCATTTCCAGCCGTACCATCCGAGTTACTAAATGGTCCGTTCCCAGAGACCCAACTTGTGGGGATAAGGCAATATACATTGGGAGGTTGACCGTTACCCCGAAGACCGTATGAGTCACCATTCGCTGGTAAGATTCAGCCTTCGACACGGTAGTTACTGTCTTCGCTTAGGAAGCTGTTTTGGGAGCCGATGGCCACCCGATATTCGCTACTTAGTGGAATTCACCCTGATACTTCTACCTTGCTCACCACGAACTCCTACTCATCAAGAGTTGTCAACGCTGCGGCTTCCATGTCCTCGCTACCCGCGGGAGTTCTTAGGCCTTCTCACCACGGCCAGGTCCGAACTCGCCTTCCACTTGGGCAGGGAAATTTAATTCCCAACTGTAAGGAGTAGTCAAGTTCACGCGTCCCATAGAGAAGGAAGTATGAATATTATTGAATCACATAAATAAATCGACCAAAGAAAGATATTATATTGCAAATTGAGAATGTTTGAACTCTGCATGTGAATCAGATTAAATAGGAATAATTTTCACAGAGGTTTGAAATTAATAATTGATTTAACAGTTAAACTTACAATTAACTGTTTCACTGATTTGATCTTTCAGTATTTTACTGGTTGTACTAAACATTTTTTCTGTCTAAAATGCAAAATATTCTATTTTATTTTAATTTATTTATGGAATTGGAGAACAACACTTTATTTAAAATTTTAATGTCTCAAAAATGGTTTACTAGCTTGAAAAATATTTAAGATTGCTCAGAATTTTATAGGAGGCTCTATATTTTTTACAGTTATCATGAACACCGAGGACAGGGCTCCTTCTAGCAAGAAAAAGTTCCTGTAGTGCATAAAATAATACACTTTTTGTAGCATAGATATTTCTTAAAAATTGAATTGAAGCTTAATCACTATTTTATATGGAATAAAAAGTGTGAAAATACTATAACAAAATGCTATAGATATAAATTCATAAGAATAATTGTCATAATTTATGGTGAATCATGAAAAATATAAATGTGGATGTAAATACGAGCATGTAATAAATTTTTTTTGTGTAAGATAAAAATTAAATTACCGGGAAGTTGTTATTTATTTTCACTTCAAATGTAGAAAAAAAATGTAAAAAACTCGGAAGGTCGCCTGCGACTCAAAAGGCTTGACGATGGTGAGTTTGCTGAAGACGAAGATCGCACGCTGAATCACCTGATGGAAGTCCACTTCCCATTTTTTCAGCCTCATACCGACAGAGAAGAGCAAGATTGGGGCTAAGGGAGGGAGAAGGCCGTCTGAAATTTCGCCGCCCCAGGTAAAAAAGTTATATATAGTTTATATACAGGTGATAAGACCATGACTCACTACGCTCTCAAGTTTGAGCGCGCCTGGGGCGTGCGGTTGTTGTATCTCACGCTTCGCACATGATAATATATTCACTTCGCGCTTCGCGCTTACTGGTGTATGTACCTCGCGCTACGCGCTCGGCGTCTTTCGGGTTTCGCACATCGTGCTCGGCTTGGATAAAAAGAAGAAATTTACTTGCAAATATTATAAAATAGACAAAACCTCTATGTTTTAAGTCATTGTTAAATTTGTTTTTATTTAAGATTAACCAGGAGGTTTATTTACTTAAGACTCCATCGGCCTCAAGGAACACATTCTCATTGCAATATCGACACACTTTTTTGAATTTCAAAGAAAAACGCTTAATTGCTTAAGAAACAGTTTTGGTTTAACTTACTGAAAATGCTACCGAAAAATCGAAAATTCCGTTTCTGGTTTCTATAAAAAAAATAATTGAAAACAAAATTTGTAGATCTGTCTTGGATGTATAATTTTTGTCTCATCATCTTTTTCCGTAATTTGCATAGTCTGAAAGCAAAATGGAATTTTTCGTTTTATTTTTTATGTTACATGGGGTCAAAATTCGAATTTTTATTTTTCAAGAAAATTCAAGAAGTTGTTATGATAATCTTGTAGGGCTTGCAAAAAGCAGCGTTCTTCTTTTCTTGACAAAGCTCAATCCAATCTGATAATATTTTCGACAGTTATCGTGCCTACAGACAGACTACAGAGAGACAAACACCTTGGTAAAAATCGTTTTTTCTAGCTGAGGGGGTCTCAAAACGTGAAGATTTGATGAAAGCCCACTAAGTCAAATTTTACATAAAACCAATACCTTCTCATCAGGATGAGAATGTAAAAATTAGTGTTTTGTTCACTATATGGGTGATTCTCCACATACAGGGCACTTTTGTGTCTCGGATCTCTAGTAACTAAACTAAGTAGTGTTTCTTTATAAAACTTGGCTAACTTCTTCATTTTAGGATGATACAAGACCTCTATAAAGAAAAATAATCAAGTCACATCATCGTATGTCTTAGCAAAATGCTCCCAAATACTCGAAAAATGCCTTTTTGGGATGTCTCTACGTACACGGAGCCAAGTTTAGAGACGTGTATTTAATACATAGTGAATTATCTTTCAAATTATAATTGATAGTTCGAAATTTTGACTCAAAAGCTATCAAATAATTAACAAATATTTTGATTTATTTGATATATTAGAAGAGAAAATTTAATTATACACGTGTCTCCCTAAATGTTTTCGATGGTTACGGTAAACGAATCTCCCATACATTTCATCAACTATGGGTCATTTTTGAAGTCTTATCTTCTCATAATATCTCGAACAAACGTCAAACTACTCATTCGTCAAAACTTCATAACAAAAAGTAAGAACTTTTTTTGCAAAGTGAACAAATGTAACCGAAAATGTAGTGTATTTTTATTAGTATCGGATACCGTACCTGATAAGAACTTTCATATTTCGTAATAAATATCAATGAAAAGATGACAATTCCGTGTAGCAAATAATAAAGGAGTTTTTGTCAGGAGGATTTATTAATTACTTTTGTTTTCAAAGCGTAAAAAGTAATTTTGTATGGTTTTCGGTTACCGTAACATCGGATATCATAACCTGTTTTTCGCTGTCAGGGACGAAATGGAGCTAATCGAACCCCTCTTCCAAATAATTTTATTAAAAATTAACGTAAATCGAGAATTAGAATATTTGTACCTACAAGTACTGCCCGCAAAAAATAAAGCGATTAGAGGGTTAATAAATGCAAGAGAAATGTAAGAAGAATCTAATTTGAAAAAAAAATTTCAAAGGAAAAAATATAAAATTTTGCAAAAACTTTGAATTTTTTAAAGAAAACTATTCTTCCCTGCCATGTTACATTCAATGTGTGAATATTTTACAGTATTGTTTTACTTTACATACAATCAGAGAAAATCACCCGCAAAATCAAAAATTGAAAACGTTTTTATGTGCTACAGGTCGTTCAAGTGAGAATTAAGCGTGAATAATTTATAGGGCCCCTTTCTTAAAGGCCAATGAACCTAACCATCATATAAAAAAAATTTTTAAACATTTTTCTAAAAAAAGTTGCCCTTGCCAAAAGTTCCCTGTCTGTGGAGAATCACCCATATATAACCTACATCGTCGTTGTCAGAGCAACATGGCACAACTTCATTTTTGGCCGTTTTGAGTTAAGCACGGTTCTAGATTCAAAATTTCACGCCGGGTCGAGTGGTGAAATCAGTTTCTTGTTTGAACCGCTAGTGTCGTCGCAATTGCTATAGTGGACAAAACACTTTTATTTTTATTTGGTTTATACTGAAAAATTTATGAACAAATGAAAAATAGCATTATCTTGTCGATTATGTATAATATATATATATA
>CAKNXH010063200.1:219658-275424 GCA_932178445.1 Andricus quercusramuli
ATATATAACTTTTTCACCTAGGGAAGCATGCTGCGCCGGAGGTGACTCGAAGCCTGATGGGGCGAAGGTCTATTTAGGGGAGAAGCGCCGCGGGAATTTTTGCAGTAGGATGTTCTGTCACCCCTTCTGTAGTGCATTGCAGTGGACGGCCTCTTTCGTGGGTGGACTAATCAGGGGGGCTCATCTGGAAATGTTGGTTGGGTTGACAAGGTCAGCACTATGCATCGGAATAACGGCTTGAGATCAATTTCTTGAAAGAATGATTAATAAAATAAACAACTGAAGTGGCATGTTTATAATTGTATGTAAAATTACTGTTTACGTAAGTAATTACACGAAAAACGGAGGAAAGTTCAAATTAATTTTCGAAAATTATATTTTGAAAATGTAACTTTAGGTTAGGAAAATGTAAACAACCATCAAAATTCCATTTGAAGTTTTTTTCAGTGAAAATCATAGAAGATAGATACAATATTCACCTATTTTAATTACTTTGATGGTGTTCACGCGTTCAACATAATTATATATTCCCAACGACTTAAATTTACAAACACAGAGTAACGCGTGAATAATGTGAGAATGATCGTGTGTCGTGGTAAGAAACCTCTCGGGTTTCCCGAATCTGCAGTATGTAAGAACGCGAGGAACGTGGCGGTTTAACGCGAGACAGACAATGTTACAATTGTCCAATTCGCGCCAAGTAATTATATAATTTCCTTAAAAACAATAGAGACAATCTGTTAGCTGTTCAAGGAGGTCTTAGCCGCGAGTTTTTTTACTTGAACTCATCAATAAATAAAGAATCTACGAAGTTTGTTTAAAAAACCTTTCGAAATCATTGACTCTACCTGATCTGGTGCAAATAGAATCATAATAATTCTCAATTAAAAATTACAGAGTTTATTATGAAACAAAACAAATGGGAAATCAGGGTGGCGACTTGACCGGAAACCCGGGAAATGATCAGGAATTTTATTGAACGGGGCCAAACCGGGAACTGACCGGGAATTGAATTAAAAAATCGGAATTTTACTTCTGAATGTAGCAAAATTCAAGTTTTCATTATTTTAATAATTTTTGTCAATTTAACAAAGTGATTTCTACTTTATCTGTAGTTGCAGGGTATATGAGTTAAAAGAATGATCGTTGTTATTGTAGACAGGGAGTTTCGGTAAAGAAATGTAAATTCACTTGGAACAGGGAATTTTTTACATGGGACGGGATTTTTTCGAAAGAAATTAAAGTGGGATTTAGAAAAAAGGAGTTTAAAAAATCCCTGTCCCAAGTCAAAATTCATCACAAATTAAAAGTTCCTTTTTTCAAATTTTAGAAGAAGAAAGTATTTCAAGTAGTTTTTAGAGTTAAAGTAATATTTCAAGAAGGAAATGTTTCTGAAATATAATATAAAGTTTTACATTTTTCGTTAAAAATGTACCCCTTTCTCGTTAAAATTCAACTACTTGCGGGTAAAAGCTGAACTCTTTTATTAAAAATTAATTTTTTTGTTTGAATATTCATCATTTTAATTTAAAATTCATCTCTTTTGAAAAATGTAACTGCTTTTTCGAAAATAAATTTTTCAACTAAAGAGTTTACGATTCCAGTAGAAAATTCAACTATTTTCCTAAAAATCCGTTCTTTCTTTGGTTAGGGATTAGATTTTTAACGGAAAATTCAACTTTTCTATGTTTGGTTGAAATTTTATCTTTGTTGATTGAAAATCCCACTATTCCAGTTGAGGATTTATAATTTTATTTGAGAATTCATTTATTTTGCAATTTTTTGCTTTGTTGTGTTAAAGCATGTTTAGAATGAACGTCATGATTCCAAATCAATTTTTGTATTTTGCGACAAATATGAATATGCTACTTTTAGTTGACCGGGAGAATTGAAAAACTTGACCGGGAAAAAACGTGAAATGACCGGGAATTTGAAATCGTTCGCCAAATCGCCACCCTGTTGATGCTTTCAAGAAGATTTAATATCAATATAATTATAATAAATTCAAGCAGAAAGTTTATAAAAATTACACTTGCTATTCTCACTCCTATTTGTGCAATTCATTACAAAAAAATTGTGGCCAATTGTTAATCTTTTCAACTAACAACGTTGATTTGATCGTGTTTATCTATATTTTGCAACATCGCTTCTACGTGCTTTGCCACCATGAGCACTCGCGTCGTCTTGATTATCCCCTCTACCTTCGTGCAGTTGGCGAATACACGGTCGTGGCCTGGTGGCCACTGCTAAAACTCAAAACGATACAGGGCAGACTGCGAAAATTACAAATTCTAGCCTTTAGAGGCGTAATAAGAGCAATTAAGACAAACAGGAAAAATAGGAAAAACAGATTTTTTTATGCAACATTGTAAGATATAATTTTTGTGGAATCGCACCAAGTACTGAGTGAAAGTGCTACCACTACAATTTCAGATAGTTATGCTGCAAATAAAAATGATAAGTACAGGGACGTAACCAGAACCGTTGAGGCCCCCTCTGCAAAATTTTTTAGGAAGTTCGTTTGAAATTTGAAAAGAAGGCCGATTTACGAATTGCTTGACAGTAAAATAGTTTGGTCAGTAAATTGAAATGAAAGAACTCGAATAGTATAGGACTTTTACTACTCATTCTAGGAGTATCCGGGGTTTCGCTTTACTGTAGTTACGCCACTGCTTACGATAAGCACATTTTACAAAGTGAAATCGTCAAAAATTCTGTCATAAAAATTTGTGAAGGCAGAAGAACCAGTTGTAAATCGGGGTTCCAAATGTGGATCAGTATTTATCTACGTTGTTAATTTGTTTATATATATATATATATATATATATATATATATATGTGGAAATCGAACCGAAGAGCCTATGACAAAGCCACCAAACGCGTCCTCGGGTTGTGGATAGAGGGTCCCTGTACAAAGGGTTTCTGCTGAATATGGTTACAATAATTATTAAGCAGTCGCGGACGGGATGGTCCCGAAGGAATAACCCCCAAGCCAAGGCGTAAGAACCGTGCCAAAAGCTGAATGGCACCTAGGTTTAGGTGTCTCTAACGGTGATTCTGGGAAACCGGGCGAACTCTCAGAGTATACAGCCTTATTCTTGCATGCGAGCTCTAGAAGGATGGACGAACCCTTTTCCTTAGCTGCTCGTGGGAACAACCATGACAACACCAAACATAGTTGTAGTAAGTGCGGTTCAAAATAATTGAACGCGCAGGGCTCCCGGCAATGGGTCGGACAACAATGCCGACTACCCTAGAGTTGGGGGAGCCAATCAAGACGGAGTCAATGCGATTGACCGGCAGAATCTTGTCACTTTTAAGTGGACGGATTGACTCAATTACGGCCTGATGGAATGCTACGATGCCAGTATGGTCCCTAAACGAGAAGGTTACATGGCACGACTACATGCTCTGTGGTACGGGAAACACCCAAGCTCTCGCACTTTTCGCATCACCGTCTGCGAAACCATGCCGAACAACTCCGAAAAAGGGGTTATGTAAGCGGAGCGCCTACTCTACCGCAGCCAGAACAAGCCGGGTATAGAGCAAGAAAGGCGACACTGAGACCAAACGCGAACAGGCATCCAATAGAGGAGGAGCGTTGCTTCAGGACCCGGAGAAACATCAAGATCCAGGTTTTTCCCAAGCCCAAAGATCTGACTGAACTGGATGATGAGCTTCGTGGAGATTTTTCCGAAGAATCCGACCTCTGGACTATCAATTGTGGTGTGTACAATGCAGCGAGAACTTTGGCAGATGCAAGCTGTAAAACGAAACCATCGGTTGATCATAAGACCAAGAGACGAATGAATCAACTCAGCACGAAGATAGAATTGGCAAGACAGTACGCGTCCTGCATTCAGTGTGTGATTGACTACATAACATCTGGCAGGACTTTCACTGCCAAGGTTCGACAGTTCGCGCGCGAACTGCGGATCCGTCATCACACAATGAACAAGTCAAAGCTACTGACCATCAGGCAGCATATTGTTGAGAGAATAAGAGTACTATCCAACGCTGGGAGAAGTCTAGAGCGGAGAGAGAGGTGGTTCAGAGAAAATCAACAGTTTTTATCTGATCCATCTGAACTCTTCCAAGACCCTCCAATTACTGTCGACCATCCGCCCAAAGCAGAGGAGGTCGAAACATTCTGGAGAGAAGTCTACGAAGTCCAACATCCACTTGAAGAAGGCTCAAAGAACATAAATAGCTTCAAGGAGCTGTGCAATGTCCTCATAACACCTAAGGAGGGATGCCCACCTATCAGTACCGAGAAGGTGAAAAACTCATTAAGTGGCATGAAGAACTATTCCGCTCCGGGACCAGATGGTATCAAGATCTTCTGGTGCAAGAAGTTTCCTTCAACCCACCAGCATCTGGCCAATAACTTGTCTGAACACACTGTATAAAATCTTCACAGCTATCCTAAATGATAGGATTGTTCGGACAAGTGGACTTGTGTAGTGAGAGATGTATGAACAACGCGGCTCGAAGAAAGGCGTAGCAGAATGTCGGGAGAACCTGCTCATCGATAGATGTGTCTATAAAGACGCAACATCGTAACATCAATCTCTATCGATGGCCTGGCTTGATTACCGAAGAGCTTTTGATTCAACCTCCCATAGACTTATCATCTGTCTGTTGGGAAGCTTAAAGGTTCATCCACACATCGTGAGGTGCATAGAGAGATTAATGCCGCTTTGGAAAACCAGATTTACTATCTCATCTGGAAAACATCGTGTGATCACTAACAGTATCATCACCTTTCAGAGAGGTGTGTTTCAGGACGACACAATGAGCCCTCTCCTCTTTTGCCTCACATTATTGCCACTATCTCTTGCACTTCGCCATTCTGAAGGGTACCTCTGCGGCAAACCTGGAATCCGAAAGCACAAGGTCACTCATGTATTTTACATGGATGATCTTAAGATCTATGCTAGAAATCAAGAGAAACTACATCTAGCTCTAAAAATGGCCAAAGAGTACACTCAAGAGATTGGAATGGAGTTCGGGTTAGAAAAATGCGCCAAGGTTAATTTGAAGAAAGGAAAACTTAACGGCATCCCCGAAGATCCTGGACTCGTCAACAGAAGCGCTATACGACACCTTTGCGCTGGAGACACCTACACATACCTGGGCGTGCCACAAAGCCGCATTCAGGACGTAACATCTATAAAGGATACTCTCCGATGCAGATACAAACGTCTCATTTGACAGATTTGATTTTCCGAACTATCGGCAAGGAACACTGCGAGCTTTGACTTATTTAGTGTGTGATTCAAGATCCTTAATTCTTGGGCGAACTTTCGAACACTTGCCGTGAACGGTCTACCAGATGTTATGTAGTCAATCACACATTGAACACGGGACGCATTCTGACGCATCAACCAATTTTCTTGTTCAGTTGATCCTCGGCATCCCCGAGGATCCTGAACTCGTCAACAGAAGCGCTATACGACACCTTTGCGCTGAAGAAACCTATACATACCTGGGCTTGCCACAGAGCCGCATTCAGGACGTAACATCTATAAAGGATACTCTCCGATGCAGATACAAACGTCTCATCCGACAGATATGGTCTTCCGAACTGTCGGCGAGGAACAAAGTATCTGCGAGGAACATGCTTGCCGCCCCAGTAATACTCTATTCATTTGGAGTAGTTTCATGGACGAAGGACGAGCTCAGATCCCTCGATATCAGATCCCGAAAGGTTATGCACACAGACAAAAGCATGCACCTTAAGTCTTCTGTTCCACGACTTTACATCTCACGCCGTCAAGGTGGTCGTGGAATGCTGAATCTTGAATTTCTTCACAATAGGATTATTTTGGGTACAGCATATATAGTTGCAAATGGACAAGAACCTCTTCTTAAAATGGTCAGGAAATACGAAGAAGTAGGCAAAGGAGCGTTTCTGTATAAAGCAGCGGAGAGGCTGCTGAAACCCTTGGCCTTGACTTCAATATCAGGGGTGAGCAAAATGCATCAAATCTTATCCATCTTGAATACTCACTCCTGAAGGCCCGGATTAATGAAGCACATTAGGACAAGAGGATGCACGGCATATTCCACAGAAATGTGGAAGATCAGTCGATGTCGTATGAACTGACGTTTGCTTTCCGTACATCATCCGGATTGAAGTCGGGCACGGAGGGCTTCATTTTGGCATGTCAAAATGGTGTCATTTTCACACTAGCATACCGCCGCCACATTTTTAGCCGAGACATTCCCGATGATAGCTGCAGAGTGTGTAACGAACACCCCGAGCATCTAGAACACATTCTATCTAGTTCTACAACTCATGCGGGAACAACCTACATCCAAAGGCACAATGCGGCACTGAGAGTGCCTTATCACCATCTCTGACACTCTTACGGCATTAGCCTAAATACCTCTCCGCTAAACGCTCCTAGAGAAATAGAGTTAATTGTCGAAAATGAGAAGTGCCGCATATACTGGAACTTCATATTCTCGACAATTGTTTCTGTTGCGCACTCGAGGCCTGACATGGTTCTTCTTGACTTCGAGAAACGAACCATGTTTGTTATCGAATTTTCGGCACCAGTTGACAAAAACGTCACAGTGAAGGAGAAAGAAAAGAAAGAAAGGTATAAAGACCTTATAAGGGATTTTCGACGGTTATACCCGAAATATTCTGTGAAGCTAATCGTCCTGATCATCGTCGCTCTTGGAGGTGTCAAGGTTACACTTGTTAATAGCCTGAAAAGCATTCCTGTGGGTCAACCAAATGCTGAGACACTTGCGGGGAAAATGCAGAAGGCAGTCGTCCTTGAGTCGCTTCGTGTCCTCAGGGTGCGCTAGAATTGCGCCGGATCATCATATTGAATTCGCGCAGACTGTAACCACCCATCTGACGGTCGTGAGACGAGCTGAAATTTTACCGCGATTTCGCTGGGAGCGGGTGCAATTTTTCAGATTAGCTGTTGCCCTTATGAAAAACTTTTAAATATATATATATATATATATATATATATATATAATTTAAAAAAATAGTTAAACAACCACCGCAGGGTTCCACCAAGAGCAACCGCCATCTAAAGAATGTCAATAGCCCCCATTAGAACCGCGGTAAACCACACCTATGGCCACGTCTCATAACCTTGAGATGGGTGGTCACAGGGCACGACGAAATAACAACGACATACCGGCGGAACCCTCGTATGTCTTGAGGACACGAAGCGACCCAAGGATGACCCAAGTGCCTTGGCATATTTTTGGCACGCGGGTATGGCTTTAAGGTTACGAAACAGTGATAGTTTCGCACCTCCGAGAGCACCAATCACAAGGATAATTACTTGCACCGAATACTTTGGGTACAGTCGTTGCAGCTCTCTCTTGAGGTCTTTTACCTCTACACCTTTTTTTTCTCCTTTGCAGTGGTGTTGTATTCGGACGGAGCCAAGAATTCGATCACGAATATAGTTCGTTTCTCGGAGTCTTGGAGAACAATGTCAGGTCTCGAGTGAGCAACGGAGACTGCTGCCCGAAAATCGTAGTTCCAGACAATTTGGCACTTCTCGTTTCGGACAATTGACTCTATATCCCTTGGAGCGTTCGACAGGCCAGGGTCGCGACCAACACCGTAAGAGCGACAAAGATGGTAATAAAGTACTCTTAGGGCCGCATTATGTCTATAGATATACGTTGTTCCTGCGTGGGTCGGACATCCTGATAATATGTGTTCTAGCTACTCAGCGTGTGCATGACACGCTCTGCATCTATCACTGGGAACTTCTTGACATAAAATGCGGGCACGGTATGCTAAGGTGAAAATGACACTGTCCTTAGCATGAAAAAATAAAACCCTCTGTACCTGAATTAAGCCTTCTGAATTAAGCTTTCTTTACTTCGGCTTTTAGGCGTGCAGCATCTAGATGGAATAATGCACTTTCCTTACTTCTGATGTTAAAATTCAGGCTAAGGGTCTCGGCCGCTTGCTCCGCGACTTTGTAAAGAAACGCTCCTTCGCTAAGCATCTTTTGATTCATGACCCTTTTTAGGAGCGGATCTCTGCCATTAGCAACGATGTAAGCTGTACTTAGAACAATTCGGTCATGAAGACACTGGACATTCAGAAGTCCGCGTCCGCCTTGACGGCGTGAAATGTACAATCGTGGAACTGACGAATTGATATGCAAGCTTTTATGCATATGCATGATCTTACGTGTGGTGACATCAAGGGCCTTATGCTCGTTCTTCGTCCATTGGACCACCCAAAACATAAGGGGGAGAGAGAATAAGAGAGTCAAGGTATAACGGGAACTATGTGTGGATTATGCCAAGGGCAAGAGCGCAATATTTATGTGAGAAAGGAGAGAAAGGAAGTCAGGAGCTTATAGCGAGGTTGAGGTGTGGGTGCATGGAGAGAAGACGATGTGTGAACTGCGTGGAAAGGGGGATGCAAGAGTGGAGCACTGGTTGGAGGAGAGCGTGGAGGTGAGAAGAATTGAGATAAGCATGGAGGTATTGTTGCATGAAAAGGGGGAAGAAAGGGTAGTAGCATGGGTAAAGGGAGTGTTGGGTAAGATGGAGATGAAGAGAAGGAAGGAAGAAGAGGAATGGAGACAGAAAGATTTTAAATAGGAGACAAAGTAGATATAATTAAGATGTAAATATTGTAAATAGTAGATAAGTAGTATAGGTATTAGAGCGAAAACAGAGGTTGGCAAGCGATGCAATGCGAAAAAGTAGGGACATGCGAGCGAGGCGTGGCGAAGCGAGGAAGGCAAGGCGATAAGAGCGTGCGGCTTAGAGATAAGGAATGGACGGATGTTACTTTTTAAGGATTAGTTTTAAGAAAATTCTGTAAAAATGGAAGTGTAAGCAAGTCAATTTTTTAAGGCCAGCAGGCTGAAAAATAAACGTTTATCTATCTATAACAAATTGTTTTCATAATTCATGTGAGATACAACCACTCGTCGACATTTGGAATCCCGATCGAGATTTAATTCCTCTGCGTTATCTATTGATATCATATTATTTGAGATAATTATTATAAACAAACCAGAGCATATAGCGAATGACGCCTACTTTACACTGTCGTCAACAGTGAAAAGATACATAAGTGACATTGTCGCTAAGGTCGTCTTTTCCATGGCCAGGTTCAAGAGAATCACCTGAAACAGCAAAGTCATTTACAAATCTTTTTCGTTGGACGGGAGTATAGTTCAATACTGTTTGTTTCAAAAAGTTTTTAGAATACAAAAATATTCCTGCGAATTATAAAAAAATGTTTGGTTCTGAAGGCAATTTATTTTTGTTTGACTTTATTTTTGTTGGATTAAATTCTATTCAGGCCTAAAAATGCATTTTACATTATGAAAATTGTAGGTACATCAAAGAAAAATAACTTTTTATATGCCAGAAATATTCTTTTTTATTTTTTATTTAAATTTGAGGACACCATTAGCGTTATCTAATGAGCATAATAGAATATCTAAGTAACCAGTTTTTATTTTTGTAAAAAATTGAAAATTTGATTCTGAATTCCTATCTTACGCCAAGCTAAAAACATTAGTCACGAATAGTCGGGCGTATTGTACCCAAATAAATTGAGTTGTATGAATAAACATTATTTTCAAATTCTTTTAATAAAATGTGATTGTAGTCCAGTCACCTCTAACACTTTTCTATGCACTAACAATCCCCCGAGATACCTTTTGTTTAAAAGGTACAAAAAGTCCTCTGATTACGAATGTCTTGTTTATTTTTTTGAAATCCACGTCAATTTTTGTTTATTTTTTTTAATTTGATTATTTATTAACAAAAATGTTATAAAATCATTATTAGCATCTCTGAGCTAAAAATAATTTTTTAAACAAATTTGCACAGTTGTAACTCAGAATCTATTGTTCGGAAAAATTAAAAACTTGTACATTGTCACTACCGAGGTTAGATCTCTTGAAAGCAAAAACAAATCTTCTGATAGAATGAAAACTTCTCTCCGAAAATTCTTGTTGAAAAATTATTATTTTAAGAGGATATTGTCTAGACTTTTCATTTGTTAATAAAAAATCACCCGGGACAACCAGTGTCATAATTTTCCTCAAAACTTTTAAAAACCCTATATCTATAATTTATAACATTGTTTATTCTTTATAAACTCTCTTATGCTCATGATTATAACAATTGTTATGGATAAAAACCCTCAATGCCCAGAATTGATTTTTTTACATTTTTTCGTTTATCTTTGACACAAGATAAAACTTTTTACTCTTGTGAAATTTTCTAGTACAACGAGCCATTATTTATTCACAGCCTTTTAAACAATATATTTTCGCGCTCGACCATATATTTATCTCGCGCTTCGCGCTCGATTATGTATTCACCTCGCGCTACGCGCTCGAAAGTATTTACATCGCGCTTTACGCTCGGTTCCTCTAGATTTTTAAACTTCGTGTTCGACTTCGATGAAAAGAAAAAGTTTATTTGCAGATATTATAAAATTATCAAAACCTCCACATATGAAGTGATTGTTAAATTTGTTATTATTTTCGAATGAAAATGAACGTTATTTACTATCCAGACACTCGCGCTTCGCGCTCGATATTTGATTTGAAAATCATTTGAACCTTGCGTTCCACGCTTGGTTCTGTGCACCGTATGGTAGAAACAAAAAAGTTTGAGTGCACTTACGGCTCGCGATTTGGTCGTCGCGCATCGCGCTCCGAAATACACTGATCGCGCACGTTGTGCTTTGTGTTACATCTTTTTCATATACAAATTACGAAGTTTGTATTTGATTTCAAATGAAGAATAATTATATAATTTAGGCGACAAATTTTATTAGTTAAATTGTTATTATAGCTTGGGCCGTTTTTCAAAAAAGTGATTTTTTTCATTTTGAATATATATTCTTACAACAAAAATTGATGTGTTATTCGTCTAAAAATTTAATTTTTCTATTTCAATACTCTTTTTTCACGAATGAAACAAAAACTACGCTTCATATCAAAAAGTGAATAATAACAAATTTGTAGCTCTGTTTTAGGTGCACAATTTTAGTCTGTTTATCTTTTATCGTATCTCACATAGTTTGACAGCAAAATGGAATTTTTTATTTTTTTATTATTTTTTTGTGCGATCAAAATTTGAATTTTTGATTTCTTTGAAAATTCAAAAAGTTGTTATGAAAATATTGCAGGGTGTTCAAAAAGCCACGTTTTTCTCCTTCTGACTTTTTTTTTCAATTTTCGTTTGTTTTTTTGGAATTTTGAAAATGCTATAACTCCGGTAATTTTTTTTATCCGAAAAAGTCATGAGGATAAATTGTTTGAGTCTTAGAGTACTATAAATAGCCGTACATAGAATTTTTGAATAATAAAAAAATGGCCTCAAAAATGTTCAAAATGCTCTAACTTTTTGAATTTCGATCCAAATTGGCTGGTTAACGAACTTTTTTTGTCTTTTTAGGCCCTGAAAAAGTGAGCCGAAGCACAATCCAATATGATTATTTTTTCGAAAGTTATCATGCCTACAGACTACAGACAGACAGACATCTTCGTAAAAATCATTTTTTCTGACTCAGGGGGCTCAAAATTTTACATAAAACCAGTACCTTCTCATTACAATGAGAATGTGAAAATTCTCGTTTTTCTTTACTTTATGCAAACAATCAGAAGGTAATATTTTGAAAATAGAAGCAAACTAGGTCACGTGATTTTAGAATAGGGCCTTTTTATAGTTGCAATGGAGTTATAAATGTTACACCATCGCGTGGTTGTATTAAATTTTTCTATTTTTCACTCTTTCCATTTTTATAACCTTTTTTTAATTACTATATACAATCCCATCCAGGAAAAAAGAAACGATTGAACTGAAGCGCCTTGAAATGTGTATCTTAAAATTCCAGATTGAGAAAGTTGCATTTCAATTGTTTTCGTGACTCTTTGAATTGGTCCGCTATTAAATTTGTAAAGCCACATTCGCAGATGTACTCGTTCCATCGCTTCAAGACATTCTGAATAGGAGAACATAACTTCAAAAAACTAACTTAAGTTCATTTGGTGATTTACGATTCACAGAAGAAACGCATGAATCGTTTCAAGTTCTCAATGAAATGGAGTTTGAAGGATGTCGAACTGAATGGTAAAGTGCAGATTCACTTTAACAGAAACGAATCTGCATTATACAATTGATGATTGACGAAGTGCGATGAATTGTATAATGCAGATTGCGCTCTTCATTATTGAATTGTAGTGAATCGGAATTGGGTGCGAGTAAATTTGAATAGTAAAGTGCAGATTGGTTAGGAACTTAAATGAATTGGATTTTAAAGATTCAACAATGTCCATCATAAGAAACCTATTTTATGCATATTTAAATAAAATATTAAAATAAAATGAATAAAATATATTTAAATAATTTAATATGAATATATAAATTAAAATATTTAAATTGTAATAAAATTTACATACATATGTTAGTGAAATGCAAGTTTATGTAAATAGTAAATTTTTCAATAAATTTTTATAAATTAAATAAATCTCTGAGAATAAAATATTTGTGATCATAACAAAGTATAAATATATGTATACTGTAGTTTACATCTGTGCAAATTTTTCAATTAAAAAATTAATAAACCACTTTAATTATATAGAAGGCGGAAATTGTCTTTAAAAAAGTTAAATTTGCGAATGGGTATTTTTTTAAACATAGGTAAATAAACGTAATAAAGTTGTAAAAATACTTAATTTTTTATTTTCATTAAGTCACAAAGAGTCATGCACCATTAACCAAATTCTATGACATTCAAAGGTTTACAAACGAACGTTTTGTCTTCAAATTCTAATAAAATAATTATAATAGAAGAGACATTTTTAAAAGGTACAATCATTTTTTTATTCAATCATGTTACTTTCCAAATGTGCGGCATCTCTACGCTTCCCACAATCATTTTTTCAAATTCAAGGATCCACACTTGCAAATAGCATTCTCCTGCGTTTGGAATATCTAAAATTTCCAAAATTCCAATCGTTTCTTGTTTCCTGGGTAGATAAGTTTATATATTTTTATTAAGCAATGAGTTGTTATTCACTATTGAATTAGGAAATATGTTAACTATTCGAATTAGTAATTTTTTAATAATTTTTAGTGGCCCACTTTTCGCTTATCGGATCTGTAAAATTTTGGTAGTGATTGGTTAAGTTTTAACCATTTTGATTCGAAGAGGCAATAAATTATCTTTTGCGTAAGAAAATAAACTTCTTTAAACACTCAAGTTTATCCTTGTTCAAGGCAAATCAGTTTCACTTTTGCTGAATATTTGTCATTTTTCACGGAAAATGGGAAAAATGTACATCCGAAAAAATAGAGAAAATCCAAAACGGAACTCTGTTGAAAAGTAGCGCATGAAGACCCTGCATCTATATAATAAATTTTTCGCTTGTCATTTTAGGATTGTCCAAAATTCTTATTTTTCTTAATTTCGTTCAATTGATCAGCATATAATGTTTTCGAATTGGAGAGAGGCTGCGACACAGTTACAATCTCACAATATGATCTTCTTATTGTTTCAATAGAATTGAGAATGTTTTTGAATGAACTTTTCTATTTTTAACATTATACATTTTTAAAATCTTTCTTAATTATTATGTACAATCCAAAGTAAATTTACTAATTTTTATCAAGCAATTAGATGCTTTCTACTATTGAATTATGAAATATATCGACTAATCGAATTAGTAATTTTCTACGAATCTTTGGTGGCTCACATTTCGTTAATCGAGTCTGTAAAATTTAATTAATAATTAGTTGAATGTTATCAAATTTAATATAGAGAGACCTGAAAGCATTTTTTGTATAAGGAAAAAGCTATACAATTAATTTAATTAATCCCGGTACAATTAGCCAGATTTTTTCGGTACGAATAGGGGGAGCTGAAAGAGGGGCTATTTGTACTGAATTTCCGTACGTATAGATGGATTTTTTTTAATACGTGTAGACACTTTCATTAAAATAACCTTTTCTAGGCGCACAAGTTTCTATATATTCAAGCTAATGCTTATTCAAGGCAAATAATTTTTACAAAGTTTTGCTGAATAATTGCAATTTCCTATGGAAAATAAGAACAACAACAACACGCAGTATTCCTCGAACGGTCACCCATCCAAGTACTAACCGCGCCCAACGCTGCTTAACTTCAGTGATCTTACGGGAACTGGTGTTTTCAGCGTGGTATTGCCGTTGGCAAGAAAAATATACTACCAAAAAAATGTTGAGAATCGAAAACAGAACTCTCTCGAAAAGTAGCCCATTGTAAAAAATTCTTATTTTTCTTAACTGTGTTCAAACAAGCTGAAGGCAATATTTTGAATGTGGAAACTGACTAAATCACGTTAAATATTTTTGAAAGGGCCTACTTGTTGTTTCAATTGAGTAAAAAATTGTACACCATTTTCGTCGTTTTATTAAAATTTCCTATTTTTCACGTTCTGTAAATTTATAATTTTTTAGATTATCATATACAGTATGATACTATAATTTTTATTGTTAAACACTCAGTTCTCCACTGTTGATTTAGGAAATATCTTGACAATTCGAATGAATAATTTTCTACTGATCTTTAGTGGCTCACTTTTCGCTAACCTGCCCTGTTGAACATCGCTAACTCAGAAATGAGTGAAACCGAGAAAATCGACGAAAACTGTTTAAAATTTATTCCGCTTAGAATGCTTATTTAAATGTTTGTCTTTGAGCACTATGCTCTTGAAAAAGTTCATCTATTAGATTGGCTTTCAGTCCACTTTTTGAGTGTCAGAAACTGAAGGTCACGTTCACTAGTCAGCCACTTTTTTCCAGATTTAAAAATTTTATGTGTGTTCATTCATAGTACGAAAAAATTCTAACAATTCATCTCAGGACTTCTCTCGACTAAAAGAAAATTATCAGAGTTATAGCATTTCCAAAATTCAAAAAATCAAAGAGAAATGAAAATTTTAAGCCGAACAACGCACGATATGAAAAAAAGTCCAGAGAAGGAAAACGTTGATTTTTGAAATCTTTACAAGATCATCACGACTTTTTCAATTTTCTTAAAAAATCAAAAATTCAAAATTTGATCGCACAAAAAATACTGAAGAATCAGAAAATTCCATTTTGCGATCAATGTAGACAGGATACGAGAATAATATGTATCAACAAAAATTATACATTCAAAAAAGATCTACCAATTTTTTATGAATCAATTTTTGATGAGACGCGTAGTTTTTGTTTTATTCGTGAAGAACAACATTAAAAATAAAAAAAATTAATTTTTGGATAAACGATACAAGCAACTGGAAAAAATAGACAACATTCATTCATAAACAAAGAGCTACAAAGCTGTTATTAATCATTTTCTATAGGATGCGTAGTTTTTGTTTTAATCCTGAAAAATAATATTAACAATACAAAAATTAAATTTTTGGAAAAATGACGCAAGATACGAAAAAAATTAATGATCAAAAATTGAAAAAAGAACTATAAATTTGTAATTAATCATTTTTTGATGGTACGCGTAGTTTTTGTTTCAATTGCAAAAAATAAGAATTAAGGTAAACGTCCCAGTAATCGTGACCTCAGTCCCAGTAATCGTGATGCCAATTTTCTTGCTTTTTATTTTATTTGAATAAATGTAATTTCTATTTGCTATTATAAAATATTAAAAATATGTGAGTTTTATCATTAAATGTTACTTTTAACACATTTTTGTAATAATATATTCAAACTATAACCAAGTTTCACGATAACTGGGACCGTCACGATTACTGGGACATGTACCTTACACAAGTTTCTGGACAAACGACAAAAGCTATGAAAAAAATTAATAGAAGAGAATTGCTTATTCCAAAAAGAGCTACAAATCTGTTATCAATATTTTTTTGATGAGACGGGTAGTTTTTCTTTAAATTGAAAAAAATAGCATTGAGAATAGAAATAAATGTTGGAAACAAGTTGTTCACCCGGAAAAGATGTAAAAATTTGTTACAAACTTTTTTCATAAAAATACATTGAAAATAAAAAATAATAACTTCTTGGAAAAACGTCACAAGCTAAAATAACCCTTTATTAAACAAAATTTTTCACGTACATTTTATCTACAAATTGCCTTAGAACCACTTTACTCTAGCGCACGTATTTTTGGTTCAAATCGTGAAAAATAACATTGAAAATAAACAAATATTAAAGTAATCATGATAAATGAAATTTGTACTTCATTTCGCAATATCTGAATAAGCAACTCCAGGCTGAGGTACAGAAATAAATATAATATATGAATAAATTATATGTTATTGTTATATAACGTTTTTTGTGTTACTTAATGTTTTTCTCCATTTAAAAAAAAATGATAATTAAGAATGATATAATACTACTACTAACAAATAAAAATACATTGTCTGTCGTTAACTCAGGGCCCACCTTTTTGCCCTACTCAGGGCAGCTTATTTTCTCAAAAATTTTCCAAAATGTATTTCTTGAAAGACATTTGGATTGTACCAGGAGAAGCTATAGAAAAGTTTAAACAAATTGAAAACCTGCAAGGAGACAAATGAGACTTGGGTATTCGGTACACGAATTTTTTAATGATTACCTTTCAAGAATATGAACAGAATATAAATTACTATAATTTCTAGTATAAACACGAAGGAATGGTAAGGAGTGATATCACCCTATGTTTTTGGTGAGCAGAGGTGGGACAAGTGACGTCCAAGAATTCGTTAATGCTTCCTACGAATGAAAACTCGTATGCTGCCCCGTGTACATGCGCAGAGCTGTTTTCGCAGTCACGTGCTATACCCACTCCCCTATGTTATATTTTGACATTTCGATGCATATGTAGGCAATGTTCGTTTGTGTTTTTATTTTGTTGGGTTTATATCACGTTCCTAAATTAAAAACGAGAAGAAAAATGTCATTAAAAATACGAAAAGGATCTAGAAAGTGCAAGTACTACAATAACATTATTATAATCGTTGATGGATTCCGTAAGTAAGGGATAACGTTAATTGCAGTGAACAAAATATTGTAGGTTATTATGTTCAAAACACAAGTTTGAAACTTCAAACACGTGTTGAAATCGTTGGCATGGCAACCGCCAGTGCGCATGTGCACGGGGCAGCATACGAGTTTTCATTCGTGGCAAGCATTAACAAATTCTTGGACGTCGCTCATCCCACTCCCCACGTACAGGGATACTACTCCTTACTATTCCTTCGTGAAATCTATATATCTATATATCTATATATCTATATAGAAATCTATATATCGTGTCTCAGTTGTTGGCAGGACGTCTTAATCGAAGTACATCTTGTCGACTGAACTCGAATGAGTTTGCAGCAGTCATGTCCGTGAAGATAGCACTATATTTTAAAAAATGATGTTTTTTATATGGAATCGTTTGGAATTGTTTGGAAACCAATTTTTATCGTTTGTACGTGAGAATCCAAAAAGTTATTGATTTTTCAAAAAAAAAAGCTTCCACTATAAATTACACATTACAAATTTTTTCTTTGCCAATAGTTTGAAAATCGTTTGGATTATTTTGGAAATCCACCATTGAACATGAATAAGTATAAATAATAGGGTGAAAGTAACTTTTTCTAATCAGACCTTCGTAACCTCTCACCTGAAATATAACCACTGTAACAGTTGTAAGTACGAGCCGTAAGCGCCGTGAGTAACGTCGTCTGTTGTAACGTATGCCGTAAGCCGCAAGTCGTGACGTCATCTAGCAAGATGTCTGCATGCCGAGGGCCAAGAAATAATACCAATTGCATGAGACGAAACTTTGTTTTTTTCTTTCATATCTTGGCCACCAATTATTTTTCACCATTAGTACATGATCGATTTTTCACAGCGCCGCCGTCAGATTGCAGAGACAAGGGCGGCTACTTATGAGTCAAACTATCAAAAGACGGTTCAAACAAAAAATAACGGTAATTTCAATTCAAAATCTCGTTCACGCTTTACAGGCGTTGCTACGTCCTCCAATCGAAATTTACATCACTACCAATCCAATCAAAATTTAAATCACAATAAATCTCATCAAAATTCATATAACAGTTAATCGATTGAAAATCACAAAAATGACATATGTTATACTTGCAAAGGTTAACATTTTTTCATGCCACGAATTCTTATCGATGTCTATGAAAGACAGATATGATTCAGCTAAAAACGCCTCAGTTTGTGCAAATTGTTTGCGCAGCAGACATCAATCGAGAAATTGGCTATCAAGCGGATGCCGTAAGTGCGGTAAAAGGCATAATTCACTCTCATATTTTGACAAGAATTTCCCTGAGTCAAATACACAAACAAATCAAGCAGATCCATCCAATCAGTCCAGTAAAACATTGCTCAATTCGGTTTCTAGTTATCAGTTATTTATCTCATCTGAAGTTGTTTCAGCAGCTGCCATCGTCGACGTCATCGACGACAGAGGCCACACACATGCATGTCACATTATGCTAGACTCAGGTTCACAGCCCCACGTGATTACACAAAAATTTGCAGACAAAATCGGTCTAAAAAAATAGCCGCTGAAATCCCTCTCGATGCAGTAGATGAACTCTCATCTACGGTAAAATATACTACGAGAGCTACCATTGAGTCTCGATGCAATGATCGACAGCACAATCTACCCCTTATTGTAGTAAATCGCATCGGCTCGACAATGCCATCAGTGTTCATAGATCGCAAATCAATCCCTATTCCGAAATACGTATTCCTTGCAGATCCGGAGTTTGATCAACCCTCTGAAATAGACATTATTCTCGGTGCCCAGTATTTTCACCAATTTTTACATTCTGGTCAAATCCCTATTTCAAATCATAAAACCGTTCTTCAAGAAACCGAGCTCGGTTGGGTAGTAGCACGATGTTCCCATCAAACCCAAGAAAGCCTCTGAAAGATTTACTGTAATTTCACGAAGTTCTCAGAACTGTTCTTATTGTGGGAAGTAGATTCACCTCGCGAGGCCTCTCCTTGGTTGTCAGAAGAGGAAGCCTGTGAGTCATATTTCTCAAAAACTGCCACTTAAGGCACATCAGGTCGATTTCCCTTACAGTAACCCTTAAATGAAAACACAGACAAAATTGGCGAATTTTGGAGAACAGATTTTAATAGATTTCTCTCACTGGAATCCAAATTTTCAAAAATCCAGATCTCAAGTTCCTACACGTCTAGTGTATTAAAGTTTACGAGCAAGCATGGCAGTTTAATGGTAGGACCGACCATTCAAGCCGATTTATTCTTCACTTTCATGCATTTCCAGACATTTCTAATTGCACTCACTGCGGAAGTCGAACAAATGTATCGGCAGATCCAATTGTATCATGAACACAGGTTTTTGCATCAGATTTTTTAGAGAAAGTTTCCCAGTGAACGAGTTCTGGTATACACTCTAAACACCGTTACATTCGGTACTTCGTCCGCTCCTTTTCTTGCAATCAGAAATCTGCACTAGTTGGCAGATGACGAACACAACAATTTTCCCATCGCGGCTGATGTAACAAAACGCGACTTTTACGCCGACGATTTGTTCACCGGAGCTGGTACGTACGAAGAAGCACTTCCAATACGCAATGTTCTAATTGCTCTCCTGCACAAAGGAGGATTTAATCTCCGGAAATGGCGATCAAATGACCCTAGAATCATCAATGACATCGAAAACAATTTTCTCACATGTCGCTGGATCCGACAGAAACCAGCAAAACTCTTGGTCTTTGTTGGAACAAAGTCTCAGATAAAACCCTGTACACAATAAGCTTATTCAATGTTGATGATCCCTTTACGAGAAGATAAATATTTTCACAAATAGCAAAAGTATTGGATCCCCTCGGGCTACTGGGACCAGGAGTTACGATCGCGAAATTGTTGATTCAAAATCTCTGGAAATTAAAACTTTTCTGACATGAACAGGTTCCACACACCATATGTTCATATGTTCTCGCATGGCTGAATACCGAATCCCAAAAATTACAACAATTCATGTCGGATCGCCTATCTGAAATCCAATCCCTCAAAAAAATATTTGTGAGTGGAAATATGTCCCCACAGATGAAAACCCCGCTGATTTTATCTTACGAGGGGAAACCTCGTGCGAATTTTTAGCCAGTACTTTTTGGCAACATGGGCCAAAATGGCTCCTCCAGAACGAGGAAAACTTGGCATTCATTTACAAATTGAAAACCTGCAAGGAGACAAATGAGATTAAAGACTTGGATATTCGGTACACGAATTTTTTCATGATTACCTTCCAAGAATATGAACAGAATATAAATTACTATAATTTCTAGTATAATTAGTGATATAATAGTGATGGGATTGAGATTAGACCTTTTTTATATTGAGCTAAGTGGTGCTACTCGCAATTACGCACAAATCAGAGAAACATGATTTTTCTTACAATTACGCACCGTTTGGATCCCGGGCTTCAGAAAGAACTTCGCAGGTACATTTTCATTCGAATTGACGATCACAAATTGGCAGTTATTAGAAGAGTGTTCATCTTTCGGGAAACTCAATCGTATACTCGCATTTGTGTTACTATTTGTTCGCAATAGCGGAGATAAAAATCAAGATATCAGAATCAAGGGTCCCCCATCGGTATCAGGGATCAAAGTTGCTCACAATATGATTATTCGTCAAACTCAGGTCACTATGTTTTCCAAGGAAATCGAGAAACTCTCGTGCGGCAAACTCACAGATCAAAAGGGCGGCTTATCCCCCCTCAACCTTTTTTTCTTTGATAAGAACGGAATTCTTCGGGTAGGCAACCGTCTCACAAACGCAAACATTCCACAATATTAAAATTTTCCTATCTTTTCACCTCGAAACCACCATATCATAAAATTGATTATAAAAGATGAGCACTTAAAAATATGTATGCAGGGACCCACGCCACTCTATATGGAGTTCGCCTGCGGTACTGGCCTATCGATGGTGAAAACTCAACACGTCACTTAATTCGAAATTATGTAAAATGTTTCAAGGTCAAATCGCGCGGAATTCATTACATTATGGGAAATCTTCCTCAACATCGCTTACTTTCAACGCGTCCATTCTTAAATGTCGGGGTTGACTATTGTGGACCATTTTTCAATGGAGAAAAGCGAGTCGGAAACCCCAATGAGGGCAAAGTTTATCTTTCAATATTCGCGTGTTTTTCAAGTGAAGCCGTTCATCTCGAAGTAGTCTGTGACTTGACTGCCGAAGCCTTTCTCGGCTGCTTGAAAGGATTCATTTCGCGTCAATGAAACTCTGATACAATTTACTCAGATAATGCCATTAATTTTGTCGGAGCAAACAAAGAAATTCAGCAATTATATCAATTTATTAGAGCATTAGAGCAAGAACTTGGATTCCAAAGTGTTTTGCTAGAACGAAGAATCAATTGGCGCTTCATTCCACCTTAATCGCCACACTTTGGAGGCCTCTGGGAAGCCTCAGTAAAGTCCTTTAGATACCATTTAATGCGCACAATAGGCAAGACTTTACTAACATACGATCAACTAGAGACATACGTGATTGAGGTAGAAGCGATTCTGAATTCTCGTCCGCTTACCACACTATCATCAGACCAGCATGACCTACTTCCATTATCTCCCAGCCACCTCCTTATTGGTGGCCCTTTAACCACTTACCCACAGGCCGACCTAAGAGACACGAGATCATGGAGATTATCATCATAGAAACATGCCCAGAAAATGAGACAGGATTTTTGGGCTCGATGGCTCGATCGCATTATTAAAGAGATTATCAGCCGCAGAAAGTAGCAGCCAGGTGCTCAACAAGAAGACATCCAAGTTGGGACTCTAGTAGTTTCCAACAAAGACAATTTATCTCCTATGGCTTGGAAGTTAGGTGGAATTGGCGAAATCTTCCCAGGTCAAGATAAGGTTGTACACGTAGCCTTAAAAAAGACAAAAACCGGATCCTACAAACGTAGTATAATGGGCGCATGTAATTAGATAATGCATTTTTTCATATGTATGATTCCCTGTAAATTTCATCTCTGTACGTGACTAGCTTTTAAAAGATATTATTGTGATCATTATTCTCATCTTTATCTTCTGTTTATGCTTGTAATATTTCCAGCAGTTAGTTTGAACGATAGTCATTCAAAGGGGCCAGCTTATGTTCAGTCCTACTGTAAAAAATGATTTTAAATACCAGATAGAAAATCTTCCAGACGATTCATATTGTAAGTAATTTATAGCTAGTGTTGTTTATGGTGTGGGAAATTTTACTTCACTTTACAATTTTGAAAGCTTGTACATTTGCTCAAGATGCCCTTTACGATCAGAACATTTAAACTAAAGGATGACCTTACCCAGAATATTTTATTTCTAGAGAAACCGAGCAACTGCAATTTTCACTTGCCCTTAGCAGCAGGTGCCGCCTATCGATCCCACCAACGAACTTTCGAATTGCGATTGGTCAATCCTTCCCCTTTGTGCTTCAACTTGCACCTCCATGTAACGTCGACCCCAAGATCTCTTCAAATATTTTCGAACCATCGGTACCTTCACCTCTTCTCTCAATTGTTTCTTCACTCAGTTGTTGTTATACCTATATTCACTATGTTCTTACTACAGTCCTGTAAATAGTTTGTGTCACGTACTTTCAAATATATGTGAACTGATAACTTGAAGAACTGAGTTGATTACATTTTTGCACCCTCACCCATTTGCAGCATTAACTAGACTCATTACAGGCATACAAAAATATAAGGTTGAAATTTCTAAATCTCAACAATCAAACACGCATCCTAGAGTAAAGTGGTTTTAGGCAAAGTAAATATAATTTAAGCGAGAAATTTTTTTAAATAAAATGTTATTGTAGCTTGTGACCTTTTTCCAAGAAGGTAATTTTTTATTTTTATAACAAGAGTTTACGAAAAACTGGTAGATTTTTTTGTTGAATAACTTTTGTCTTTTCATTTTTCTTCGTCTCTAGTGTCGTTTTTACAAAAGTTCAATTTTTTTATTTTATCATCTTTTTCTCACGATTAAAAGAAAATCTACTTGTTCTATGTAAAAATTGATAATAACAAACTTGTAGATCTTTTTTGGGTGAACAATTTTTGTCTATTAATTTTTTTCGTACCTTGTGTCGCTTTCCAAAAAATTTCATTTTTTATCTTTAATGTTATTTTTTACGATTAAAACAAAGACTACGTGTCCTATCACAGAATTATTCATGACAAATTTGTAGCTCTCTTTTCGATGAGCAACTTTTGTCACTTCATTTTTTTCATAGTTTGTGTCGTTTATGGCTTTAAATTTTTATTCACGTTCATCTATTTGAATTTCGTAAATGCTATAACTCTGACAATTTTCTTTTCATCGAAAAAAGTAAGGGAGATAAATTGTTCGTCTCTTTGAATACTATGAACAGCCGTAAACAGAATTTCCAAATTCTAAAAAAAAGTGGTTTTAAAAGTTTTGGAAATGCTCTAACTTTTTGAATTTTTATCCAAAATGGCTGGCTAACGAACTTGACGTTCATTTTAGGGCAGTGAGATATTGCATTGAAGGCCAATACAATCTATCGATTCTTTCGAAAGTTATCGTGCTCACAGACAGACACACAGACATACACATTCGTAAAAACCTGTCAAATTTTACAAAAATCTAACACCTTCTCTGATGAGAACATTCAGAGAAAAAGTTGTCTTGAAACAAAAGCATCGTCCTCTTGCCTGTTTTGTCTGAATGACGTGAATATATTTTTCACACAATACGGAATTATTTGGCTGCAAGATTGGTTGAAGTTAGTCGCATAAGAAAAATTTTGGCTGCAAAAGCATCATGAAAATCCGCTCAACCTTAAATTTAGGAGGAAATTCCATTCACGTCAAGAAACATCCTTTTGTCGCAAGAGGACATTTCTCTGAGTGAATGTCAACAAAAAATAAAAACCAGCAAAATTAGCTACTTTCCAATTTTTGTAACAATGCACGTACATCCTTCAAAATCTGTGGAAATATGTATTTTTGTAGGCTGAAAGCTAGCACTAATTTTGCACAAGCTTGTGCAAAATTTTAGCTCAAAGTAGTAAATAATTCGACAGTAAAACTGTTCATTTTTCAGAGATCGTCTGCTTTTTCAGGTGCTGTACTTTTGACAAGATATGTTGAAAATCCATGAAAGGGTAGAAGGATGTTTAGTGCCTAAAATCGTAGCAGCCAGAATAACATATTGCAGAGAGGAGCTGATTGCTGCATTGGAAAACTGGGTTCAATTCTCGGCAACTACGTTTTTTTATCTCACTCGAATTTTTCTTATATATATAAAAAATAAAGTTAAACAACCACCGCAGGGTACCACTAAGAGCAACTGCCATCTAAAAAAAAAAAAAAGATGTCAATAGCCCCCAGTGGAACCGCGGTAAAATACACCTATGGCCACGTCTCACATCCGTGAGATGGGTGGTCACAGGGCACGACGAAATCACAACGACAGGCCGGCGAAACCCTCGTGTGTCTTGAGGACACGAAGCAACCCAAGGATGACAGCTTTCTGCATCCATCTCGCAAGTGCCTTGGCATATTTTTGGCACGCGGGTATGGCTTTGAGGTTACGAACCAGTGATAGTTTAGCACCTCCGAGAGCACCTATCACAAGGACAATTACTCGTACCGAATATTTTGGGTACAGTCGTTGCAGCTCTCTTTTAAGGTCTTGATACCTCTCCTCTTTTTCTTTCTCCTTTGCAGTGATATTGTATTCGGACGGAGCCGAGAATTCGATCACGAATATAGTTCGTTTCTCGAAGTCTTGGAGAACAATGTCAGGCCTCGAGTGCGCAACGGAGACTGCTGCCCGAAAATCGTAGTTCCAGAAAATCTGGCACTTCTCGTTTCGGACAATTGACTCTATATCCCTTGGAGCGTTCGGCAGGGCAGGGTCGCGACCAACACCATAAGAGCGACAAAGGTGGTAATAAAGTACTCTTAGGGCCGCGTTATGTCTATAGATATACGTTGTTCCTGCGTGGGTTGGACACCCCGATAGTATGTGTTCTAGGTACTCAGCGTGTGCATGACACGCTCTGCACCTATCACTGGGAACTTCTTGACATAAAATGCGGTGACGGTATGCTAAGGTGGAGATGACACCGTCCTGGCATGCGAAAATAAAGCCCTCTGTACCTGAATTGAGCCCTGATGATTTGAGGAAAGCAAAAGTTTGCTCCTTCGACAAGGACTGTTTTTCTACATTTCTGTGAAAGTTTCCGTGCATATGCTTGTCGAGTAGCTCTTTGTGAAATTTTCCAACCTCTGCTTTCTTCACTTCGGCTTTTAGACGTGAAGCATCTAGATGGAGTAATGCACTTTCCTCACTTCTGATATTAAAATTCAGGCCAAGGGTCTCGGCAGCTTGCTCCGCGGCTTTGTAAAGGAACGCTCCTTCGCCAATCATCTCGTGGTTTCTGACCATCTTTAGGAGAGGATCTCTGCCATTTGCAACGATGTAAGCTGTACTCAAAATAATTCGGTTATGAAGACACTGGAGATTCAGAAGTCCGCGTCCGCCTTGACGGCGTGAAATGTATAATCGCGGAACTGACGAATTGATATGCAAGCTTTTACGCATATGCATGATCTTACGCGTGGTGACATCAAGGGCCTTAAGCTCGTTCTTCGTCCATTGAACCACCCCAAACGAGTAGAGTAGGACCGGGACGGCAAGCATGTTAGTCGCAGATACCTTGTTCAACGCCGACAGATTGGAAGACCAAATCTGTCGAAGAAGATGCTTGTATCTGCTTCGGAGAGACTCCTTCACTGATGTTACGTCCTGAATGCGGCTTTGAGGCACGCCCAGGTATGTATAGGTCTCTCCAGTGTTAAGATGTCTAATAACACTTATATCGACAAGCTCAGGGTCCTTGGGAACGCCAGTAATCTTTCCTTTCTTCAAATGAATTTTGGCACACTTTTCCAAACCAAAGTCCATCCCAATCTCTCCTGTGTAGTTCTTGACGATATTTATAGCAGTTTGAAGTTTGCTTTTACCAGCGGCATAGATCTTCAGGTCATCCATATAAAATACATGAGTGACCTTATGCTCACGCTGATTAGTGTCGCCACAGAGGTATCCAGGAGAATTTCGTAGTGCGAGAGATAGAGGCAGAAGTGTGATGCAAAAAAGTAAAGGGCTCATACTATCCCCTTGAAAGACGCCCCTCTGGAAGGTGACCTTGTTCGTCGTCACTCGATGATTCCTAGATGAGATTGTAAATCTAGTTTTCCAAAGAGGCATCAATCTCTCTATGCATCTCACTATGTGTGGATGTACCTTCAAGCTTTCCAACAGAGAGATGATAAGTCTATGAGAGGTTGAATCGAAAGCTTTCCGGTAGTCAATCCAGGCCATTGAAAGGACGCGCTGATGGACTGTAGCGTCTTTACAAACACACCTGTCAATCAGCAGGTTCTCTCGACAGCCTGCTACACCTTTTTTCGAGCCTCGTTGTTCGTACATCTCTCGCCATACAGGCTCAATTCGTCGAACAATCCTGTTGTTTAGGACAGCTGTAAAGATCTTATACAGTGTGTTCAAACAAGTTATTGGCCTGTAATTCTCCGGTTTGGACAAGTTGCCTTTTTTCGGTAGGAGTATAGTACGTCCTAACACCAGCCACTGCGGAATGGGCGTCTCCGACTTTAAATATGAGGTGAATATGTGGGCCAAATGTTGGTGGATAGAAGTAAACTTCTTCCACCAAAAGTTCTTGATACAATCTGGTCCAGCACCGGAAAAGTTCTTCGTGCCTCTAAGTGCTTTTTTCACCTCTTCGGCAGTGACTAATGGGCACTCCTCATCAGATTTTATGAGGTTGTCGCAAAACTCCTTGAAGCGGATGATATTGTCAGTATCTTCTTTCAACTCTAGTGTTTTCGGGATCTTGTACACCTCTCTCCAAAAAGTCTCTACCTCCTTGGGCTTGGGTGGATTTTTTACAAAAACAGGGGGATCACTGAAGAGGCGTGATGGGTCAGCAAGAAACTGTTGATTCTCCCTGATCCATCTCTCCCTCTTCTGTATCCTCCTCCTTGCGTCAGATAACAGCCTTATTTTGTCAACAATATGCTGCTTGATTGTCAGCAGCTTTGACTTGTTCAGTGTGTGATTCAAGGTCCTTAGTTCTTGGGCGAACTTTCGAACCCTTTCCGTGAACGGTTTACCAGATGTTATGTAGTCAATCACACATTGAACACGGGACGCATTCTGTCTTGCCCATCCAATTTTCTTGTTCAGTTGATGCAAGCGTCTTTTGGTCTTTTGATCCATCGTCGGTTTCAGCCTTCGATTTGAATCAGCCAAAGCTCTCGCAGCACCATAAACTGAGCAATTGATGGTCCAGAGGTCGGAATCTTGCGAGATATCTCGACGAAGGGAGGTATCCATTTCAGCCAGATCTTGGGGCTTAGGAGGAACTTGCATGTTGATGTTCCTCCTTGTACTGAAATTGCGATCATCTTCCAGAAGGTGCCTGGTTTCTGCGGTTGGTCTTAATGTCGTTTCATCTTCGTCTGCAGCTTGTTCAAGCAGCGGTTGAGGAAGCGCTCCGCGTACATATCCATTTTTCCGGAGGTAGTCGGCTTGATTTCGCAAAGACTGATGCGAAACGTGTTGAAGCTCTGGGTGTTTCTCGCACCACAGAGTATGCATACGTGCCATAAAGCCTCCGCGAACAGGGATAATACTGGCATCGTAGCAGTCTAGCACGTCATTCTTAAGTTGATCCGTCCACTCAATGTGGGCGTTTCGCCGGTTCGTCGTCGTGTTTCCATCTAAATTATTTTCAGCACCCCGAACTCTAGCATGATCGGCATTGTTTGCCGATCCATTGTCGGGTGCTCTGCGCGTTCGATCGTTTTGAACCGCATCTACAACATTTTGGTGGTTTGTTGGTTTCATTGTTGTTCCCACGAGCAGCTAGGGAAAGGGTTTGTCAATCCTTGTAGAGCCCCGCATGCAAGGATAAGGCTGTACTCTGAGACGTCGCCCGGTATCCCAGAGTCACCGTTAAAGACACCTCACCCAGGTGCCATGCAGCTTTCGGCACGGTTCTCACACCTTCGCTTAGGGGTTATTCCTTCGGGACCATCCCTGGACAATTGTCCGCGACTGCTTATTAATTATTGTAACCATATTCAGCAGAAACCCTTGGTACGGGGACCCTCCATCCGCAACCCGAGGACGCGTTCGGTGGCTTTGTCATAAGCCCTCCGGTTCTATTCCAAGGGAATAGAAACCGAAACCGAATTTATATATATAGTCTATATATATATAGTCTATAGTATATACTCTATATATATATATATATATATATATATAGCTTAATTTAAGTTTATAAAAGAAAAGAGACTATGTCGACTAGTCAACACTCGCTGCTCTATGTCCTGGTAAATTCTTTTTGGCCGATTATTCTCCACTGTTGCTAGTATAGGATTAAATCGTATTTTGTACTGGGTTCTGCACAGTTCACTAGACGATTCAGACTGTAGATGAACTATATGTAATAATAACATTACTATTATATTCCGAATATCAGAGAACATTTCCTTATATGAATGACATCGTAAGTATAAAACAGTCACATAAACTTTTTTTACATTCTCATTCATGAGAGTGTATTGTAATCGTCTAAATTTTTGATCTCTGGTTTATAATTGCATTTTGGGTTTCTGGTGTCAAAATATCGAAACACGTCAAGAAAGTAGATGTGGAAATTTCAATCAACACAAACCTTCCTCTATGAGGAAGCAATATATGATGATCACCGTTAGGGTTACCACCTCTCCGGACTTGAGGTCAAATCTCCGGCTCTCCGGGCAAGCTCTAATTTCTCCGGGCCTGTAAGTTTTTGGAATAAAATTCAGGATTTTTCTGTTTTTAACTTACAAGGAAAGCAAAAAGTAAAAACGAAACGAATTCTATTCAAATTAGCCGCCTTCAGGCCAATGCTCGCTACATCACCGACTGTAGAATGAACTCTCGCGGTATTCACATATGACCGATAACCGATTAACGTGAGCGCCCGGTATAACAAAAAAACAAAAAACAAAAAAAGATCGATAATCAACATGTATAATTTTTATTTTCCCCCCCCCCCCCCCCCTTCACCCACTGTGAAAATCTCCGGGCGAGCAGTCTGGCCAAGGTGCTAACCCTAATCACCGTTATCAAGTAAGTTGTATTATATTATTTTGCGATGTTGGAGAATGAATCAAATAATTCTTAAAAAGACTGATTTCTCTCACATTGTAAAATATATTTACCTGTTCTTTATATATTTCAAAAAGATTTTCGAAATTCCTATAAATTGTCATGGTCGTATGCATAGTCTAGGCAGGATTGATTTCATTTCAAAGTGGATACCCGTCACAAATACATTCCTTGATCTCTTAGTTTTGTATTTTTAGGCTCTCTAGGTGTAGACTTAGCGGAAACTGATTTTGCGCATTAAAACCAACGACTTGAACTTCTTATTAAGATGCTGAACAATTGAATGTATACTATTCGTCGTTAAAATGTTTTTATTTGGAATTCATTATATGATATTTTTAATTATGTATGAATGATATATTGGGTTGCGTTAGTATCGCGAACTCGCGAAACCAGGTAGCATTTTTAATATGCATTTTAATAATTTCATTTGTGCTCAAAAACAAGTTTACGATTTTTTTCCTAGCTCAAAACAATTATTAAATACAAAAAAAAGTATCGGAAACTAAGAATGTAGCATATGGAATTTTCATCGTATATATATATATATATATATATATATATATAAAAGAGACGTTTTCTGTTCAAATTGTTTTTGTCAAGAGAAAATTTACGATGTTACGTTTTAAGATGTTACCATGTGCATTTTTGTTTAAATTAGTAGATGAAAAACCATCATTCCATCGACAAAAAAAAATCGCTACGTTACTCGACAACATAACATGGAAACTCAATTTAATTATTGCTTATTGCAATAAAAATATGAATTATATAGATCATCAGAATTGAAATGCGAATTCTAATCGAACTTTGAGGTTATTCCTTCTTAGATAATGAATATCTCATGTGCAAATTGATAAAAATTTACTTTGAGTTTATTTTTATGTTAAGTTAGGTTAGTTGAAGCTTATACCATGTTGAAACTTAGAATTCATAGTAAAATAATATATATAATTTTAAAATAAAACAGTCCAGATCTGCACAGCCAAATGTTTGGTGTATTATGTTTGAACCGCTATCCGTGGTTGAAATTACACTATATTGTTGACTGCAAAAAATTTATCAAATTTACAAACTTATAAAACGGGGAAGAAAAGAATTTGTTTTGAAAAATATACATTACAATGAATTTAGATCAATTACATTGTATAAGGTAGGACTGATTCACATAATCTTACTGATGAGTCCAGTGAGTCAGTCCGGGACGAAACATAGAAAATCTGAATTCAATTTACTTATAAATATATATCGTTTCAGTTGTAGAATACAAAACAAACGAACATTATCGACCCTAATGGCAATAAAAAAATCTTCTTCACAACATTTAGGATTGTTGCATTTTTTAACCCATTTGGTGAGATGTACTTTTAGTTTCAGGCTGGGTAGGTTTTTCAGGGTTTTGGTTTTTTCGGATCGGGTTACGAACCCGAAACGTACCTGACCCGATGCAGGCACAGATTTTTTACCGGCAGCAGATCTCAGAAAGTTTATCCATTTTTTCATGCCGTTAAATGATGCCGCAGTATTGTCTTGATAATTATCTAATCTTTCAGCATAAATTATGATTAAGATTCAGAACCATTCTTGTCTTAGACACGATATTATGCAAATTGAATTCAGTTTCCCGCTGCTTACTGCTGCCGTTGGTGTTGGTTAGGCGTATCAATTTTTCGTTTCAGTATGGAAGTAAGAACTTGCTGGTGATGCTTCTCTGGAAGTTTTTACGAAATTTTCAACATATTTTGCAAAGCTTTCACCGGATTGCCACAGAAATGTTTTATGCCTTTTTCTATCTGTTGAAAACACTTTTCGCAACTTTGAATTGAATTTATCAAATCATTATTGGTTTTTTCAGTACCATGCAGTTCATTAGAGGCATTAATGTGGTTAGATACTTGAAATTTACCTTTCTGGAATTTCAGGTGGCCATTAAATCTTCATGTTAAAAATATGTAACAGTTACAGGCATTGCCTTTGACTCTTGTTTGTTTTGATAAGTTTATGTCTTCATAATTTTGGATGGTACTTGGAAATCTCCATTAGGGTCACCAGACAAAAACACTGTTGGTTTTCTTAGGAGCGAAAGGCAAATGACTGTAGTGTATCCGATTGTAGAAGCCAGATTTTGTTAAAATCAATTTAAAATAATATCTAGAGGTGGCCCATCGTCTTTGAAGTTCTTATGTAATTAACATGGGCAAAACCTACTTCTTGTCCATTTAAGATTTAAACCACGAAGTTATCCAATTTTTAATTTGAACTTCTAATATACTGTTCTTCAGGTCCTCAGAATCCACATAAAAACATTTTTTCAATGAAAATTTTATTACAAAATATTAATAATGATTGCTTGAAAAGTGCCATTTTCACGGTTTTTTTTACTGTTTTCAAAGCCCTATAGCAGCCCTAATAATATATATTTTATACTGAAATTTTAAGGATATTTTCCTCAAAGGTTGAAGATCACACTTTTTTAAGAAGTAGATTAGGAAAAATATAAGTAATCCTGCTACAATGGAAAAAAGTCTGAGTGAATTTGTGAAATTTGACAGGTCTACGACTTAGCTGTTTAATTTTCCGGGGGGAACGCTCATCAGCTCGGCCATAAAAGTCGATCACAGTGGATCTTGACACCATAAACCCATAAAGTAGAACTTTTCTCGTTAAGCTTTCTTTAGACATATTTCCCTTTTTCAGAAAAGTGAATACTAATAGTTCAGGGGACGCTCTCTAATCCTGTTATAACGTCACATCGATGAAATGAGCTGAGGTTGCACCTTTACAATCGACTCCTCACTTACCGATATTGTCAACTTTTGCAATGACAAAGTTCAAAGACCATCTCTCAATATTGTTTAAAATAATGCGGACAGAAAGTGTTTTTTTTTCCGGTTACCCTAATCTTCATTTATAAACATTCTTTGAGCTTCTCATATTTTTGGCCATACGGAAGAAATATGACTTTTTCTTTCTAAGATAATTTTGCTTACGGAATAGCCTAAAAATCCTTCAATACAGCACATTTTATCATTTTGTCCCGAAAAGATTACAGAATCATTTCGGAACAAAACATGTGCAAAGTTTTTAGTTGGTAAATTTTGTCTTGACTCATTATTTTAGAGTGTTTCTTCTCGACAAAGTGAATTTTAATATTTTATAAAGAAATTACCAAAAAGTTTACTAATTTACATTTATTTTCAGGAAAGACTCTTTCGAGTAATGGAACAAGCAAAAATATATTAAAACATTTAATCAGGTAATTTTGAGAAATTGAATTTGGATCACTTTTTATGAGAAATATGAAAAAGAACCATAGATACATTATTAGAAGTGATTCGGACTCCGAAATTCGGATTCACCGATACATTTTACAGATGATTTACTATCTACTACGTGTAGGAGTATGAAAAACGGGGGAACCCGGAAAGGGCGTACGGTGTGGCTGGGGGAGGGGTTTATCCTATCGCAATCCGTCTTAAAGAATGATGTAAACTAAAATAAATAGGTCAATAATTTCAGAATTGAAAATAGATTTTTTGAAAACAATTTGAAATATCGATTGAAAAGTTTCAGATTCGTGTTTCTCGCGAAAAATCCGATAGGAATCCGCTTTACAATTTCCGTTTTTACAATTTCGAGAGATTTGTAAGTGTATCCTTGATTCACTGTGTGCAAAAATTCATGCTGGTTACATTTCATATTTCGTGCTTATTTTTTTAGAAGTGAAAAATAGAATTACAATGCATTTTCTCTAAAATACTAACCGCACATACACGTGCCTACTTAATTTTAGAATGTGTTATTCTGACTTCTAAAATAAAACTTCATGTTTACGAAAAAAATCTGTTTTTGTTTAGAAGCGAAAAATAAGATTACGATGCATTTTTTCTGAAGCACTAACCGCACATGCACGTGCTTGCCCAATTTCGGAATGTGTTGTTTTGAGTTCTAAAATAAACCTTCATATTTATGAAAAAAATCTGTTTTTTTTTTAGAAGCAAAAAATAGAATTACGATGCATTTTTTCTGAAGTACTACCGCACATGCACGTGCCTGCCCAATTTTGGAATGTGTTATTTTGACTTCTAAGATAAAACTTCTTATTTAGGGGAAAAAAATGTGTTACACTTTGTTCAAAGCAATTTTTAGCATATATAACGAGTCACTATTTTTTCATATCAGTCACTTAAGTTCTGCATTTAATTAGTTTCTTTCCCACACACAAAATGAAGAACTTCATTACTTCTGCTGTTCTATTCTGCATTTTTTTGGTTGCCTCTGAATCTAAAAGTAAGTGCACATGAATATTTTAATACTTCTGTCAAAATTAAAAACAAATTTATTTACTTTACTGAGTACAGAATAACCCCAAATTTTGTTTCACCATCAGCATTTTGAAGAATAAAATTATATCTTTGTCTCATTTTTTACCCATGTATATTTATTTTGTGACACACTTTTGAATAAGCCAGGCATTTTTGTTAAATTTCTGATGAATTTAAAAAGTTATACCATTTTTTAATTGGAAATAATTTCACACCTGTAAAATTTAGTTTAGGATTCAACCTGCTCATCATACATTATTTATTTATAAATAAATATTGGGTCAGTCAGACAGTTTGCTCGGATTTTTTGATAAACTTCAAAAGTTCAAATTAAATGAGATTGTATGAGAATAATATTCATCATGGAAAATGACTAAATATTCTCAATTACTGCGTTGTTATAAAGATTTTTATAAATAATGAATGAAATTTGGCATATTGTACAGGCATGTAGATATTCATTGTCGTATAAAATCGTTTCATAATTACAAACAATTATAAGGATAAAATATTTGGTAACGTTAGCAAGAAATATTATAAAAAAATTTGATAATTCAATAAATATATCTAAAGAAATAAAAAAAACTATATATATATGTTTAACACAGTGTTAGCTAAGTTTCTATTTTTTTGGGTAACTAGTCACAGTTACGTTACTTTTAACTGTAACTAGTTTCAGTTACTATTATTATTATTATTATAGATTAGCAGTTCGAACTCGAAAGTTCATTGCCTCAGTAACCCGAGACCGCCACACATCTCTATCCTGTGCATCCTCCATCCAGTTTAAGTAATCATGTCCTAGTTCTTTTAAATCTTCCCTTACATTTTTCTCCCATCTGTTTCTCGGTCTGCCTAAGGGTCTCTTACCAATCGGCCTCCCTCTTAAAACTTGCGCCACTGTTCTTTCATTTCCCATTCTTGCTACATGCCCCGCCCATCTTAGTTTATGCGCTTTCATTACTCTATTAATATTTTCTGACCCGTAGAGAGCATGCAGCTCATCATTATGCAGTTTTCTCCATTCGCCGGTCTCTTCATCCCTTTTTGGACCATAGATTTTTCTAAGTACTTTATTCTCAAAAACTCTAAACCTATTCTCCTCTCCTTTCGTCAGCGCCCACGTTTCGCACCCGTACATGACGACCGGCATTATTATTGTTTTGTAGATTCTTACTTTGATGTTTCTAGATAGCAATCGCGATTTTAATAGTGTGTTTGCTGCATAATAGCACCCATTGCCAGCGTGCAGCCGCGCGTTGATTTCCGTTTTAATCTTATTTTCGCTAGTTATGATAGACCCGAGGTATTTAAACTCGCTAACCCTTTCAAATTTCATATTTCCAGCCATTAGATCCCCGTCTTGATTACTTTGTTCGGATCTGCCGACGGTCATATATTTTGTCTTCGATTCGCTAACTTCTAAGCCAATATCTTTGGCTTTTGTGATCAAGATTTCTGCATTTTCAGCTACCGTTTCTTTATCATCCCCTAGTAAGTCGAGATCATCCGCATATCCAAGAATTTGTACTATCCCATTGAGGGTAGCACCGGTCGGGTTCGCCTGCACTTGCCTAACCACGTATTCTAAAACCAAGTTAAAAAGGACGCACGAAAGTGCATCGCCCTGTTTCAGGCCATCGCGGATCGAGAACTCTTCAGATAAACTACTGTTTACGCGTATTCTACCCCTACTGCCGCTTAAGCAAATTTCGATAAGTCTAACCAATTTTCTTGGTACACCCAAGAACTCTAGGATCCAGTACATTCGTGCGCGTATAATAGAGTCGTAAGCTTTTTTGAAATCGATAAATAGCTGATGCACTACTTCTTTAAATTCCCATTTTTTTTCTAGCAGTTGCCTAATTGTAAACATTTGATCGCTTGTAGATCGGTTTCGGCGGAATCCACACTGGTAATCCCCAATGATTTCCTCGGCAAAAGGAATCAGTCTACTTAGGATTACATTAGACAGGATCTTGTAGCACGAAGATACAAGTGAAATTCCCCGATAATTGTTACAGTCAGTTTTATCGCCTTTTTTAAAGATGGGAATAACGATAGAGGTATTCCATTCTTCCGGCATGCGTTCTGTTTTCCAAACTGCGCGTATTAATTTAATAATTTGTCTTGTGAGGCAAGGGCCTCCATTTTTTATCAGTTCTGACGGTAGGTCGTCGATGCCCGCGGCTTTGTTATTTTTCAACTTCTTTATAGCCATTTTTATTTCTATATCAGCAGGGTCATCAATTAATAGATCAGCAGTGTGGATTTCGCCGAGATTACCTTCAACGGGGGCTTCGCGTACATTTAATAGTTTATCGAAATAGTCTTTCCATAAATTTAGTCTCTCTGTCGCATCGGCTACTAGATTGCCATTTTCGTCCCTCATTACTTCCGTTCTACTTTGAAAGCCTTTCCTTATAAAATTGATTCCCCTGTACATCTCGCGCGGGTTATTCTGTTTATTATGCGTTTCTATTGCTAGTATTTTATTCTTTTCCCACTCCCTTTTCTTGGATCTATAGAGCCTATTTGTACGTTTACTAATCTCGAGATACTTCTTATGTGTTTGATCGCACTTATTTTGTAAACTAATTAGTCTGGCCTTCCGCCGTTTTTCAAACCAGAGTTTGCACTCTTCGTCAAACCATGGTTTGCTTTTTGTTACTTTCTTTAAACCTATCGTAAGTTTCGCGGCTGTCTTTACCGCCTTTTGCTTCCTCATAGAGGAAGCTTTGTAATGGTAACATTTTTCAAATTTTTTAAATTCATTTAATTGAACCCTCCCTAATTTAAAAATGTCGAATACAATGTTCTAAGCAATTGTCCGGATGTGTGTGTGTGTGGATGTGTGGATGTATGGATGTGTGGATGTGTGGATGTGTGGATGTGTGGATGTCACGCTTTTTTGTGAACACGATAACTAGAAAACCGTTGCAGATAAATTGATGAAATTTGGAGAGCTAATTTTCCTCACTAATATCTTGAAACTGACCGAAGGATTTCGAAAAATATGTATTGCATTTTTTTCTAGCACTCAATAATATTTTAAAAATCGGTTTTTTATAGCAAAACTTTTTTCATTCGCATAATTCAAAGTTGATGCAAGAATATAAAAGATGCCTTGGTTCGGGACGAATCGATTGACCTATAATATTAATACATTTTATTGAAGAGTAGGGAAGTTATGGTAATTTATATATTTTGAAAATCGGTTTTTTATAGTAAAACTTTCTTCTTTAGCATAATTCAGAGTTGATGCAAGAATATAAAAGATTCCTTGTTTCGAAACGAATCGATTGACCTACAATAATCATGCATTTTATCAAAGAGTAGGGAAGTTATGGTAATTTATATATTTTGAATATCGGTTTCTTACAGTAAAACTTTTTTCATTGACATAATTTAATGTTGATGTAAAAACAGAAAAGATGTGTTGATTCGAGTCAAATCGATTGACCTATAATATTAATAAATTTTATTGAAGAGTAAGGAAGCTATGGTAATGCATAATATTTGAAAATACGGTTTTTCATAGTAAAACTTTTTTCATCAGCACAATTCAAAGTTGATACAAGAATGCAAAAGATTCCTTGGTTCGGGACGAATCTATTGACCTATAATATTAATACATTTTATTGAAGAGTAGAGAAGTTATGGTAATTTATATATTTTTAAAATCGGTTTTTTATAGTAAAACTTTCTTCACTAGCATAATTCAGAGTTGATGCAAGGATATAAAAGATTCCTTCGTTCGAAACGAATCGATTGACCTATAATAATAATGCATTTTATCAAAGGGTAGGGAAGTTATGGTAATTTATATATTTTGAAAATCGTTTTTTTGTAGTAAAACTTTTTTTCATTAACATAATTCAAAGTTGATACAAGAACAGAAAAGATGTGTTGATTCGAGACGAATCGATTGACCTATAATATTAAGACATTTTATTGAAGAGTATGGAAATTGTGAAATTGCATAATATTTGAAAACACGGTTTTTCATAGTAAAACCTCTTTTCAGTAACATAATTCAAAATTGATGCAAGAACGGAAAAAATCTCTTGATTCAAGGCAAATTGCTTGATCTATAATAATAATAATAATAATAATAATAATAATAATAATACACTTTATTGAAGATTAGGGAAGTTCTGCTCATTTATAATATCTGAATCATTAGTTTTAAACAAAAAAACTTCTTTCATCGACATAATTTAAAGTTGATGCTTGAATAGAAAAGACTTTTTGATCATAAATTTTCAAATAGAGTAATATTATCACAATTTTTGTGAAGAAATCATAAAGCTGGGAAAGGGATAGGGTGCGACAGAACTTTTCCTTTCCCTTTTCCAGCTCAGAAAATTATTATTTCGAACCCAAGATTTGATTTGTCTGATTTGTCTTTTTATTTAAAACATTTTTGTATTATTCTGTAATTTCTCACTTTTGGTAAATTTCTATTTTTAAATTGAGCAAAATGAAGACTTCGGTTTGTCTATTATTGTAAAAATATCCAATGCTTCCTCTATGAGGAAGCAAATACATTTGCTAACGGGAAGCAAAGTGCTCGTGAAATGAGCACAATATAATTATAAATACAAACAAAGTGGAAACACTCGAGATCGAATTCACAGCTAGTTTATATTGCTCCACAGGGTTTCCGGGTCCTCCTCGTAATTATTGTTATCGTCGCTCTGTTCTTGGAGAGCGTCAAAGCTATTAGAAATCTCAACTTGATAATTTAATGTTTCTGCTGCTGTTATGAATTTATCTATATTGAAACGAACTGTTGGCTCTATGCGTCCTGTTTTCTTACTGATCGCTAGCCTAGATCTTAGTTTTACTATCACGAGAAAATGGTCTGAATTTAAATCCGCTCCCCTATACGATCTTATATCGAGAATGTTTGTATGACGTCTTCTGTCAATTAGAACGTGATCGATCTGATTATGAGTGTTACCATCTGGTGATCTCCAGGTGGCCTTATGTATATTTTTATGCTTGAAATATGTGCTTTTGACAACAAGGTTCTTTGAAGCTGCAAAGTTTATTACTCTAGTTCCATTGTCGTTACTGACGTCATGCAAACTTTCTGATCCTATTGTAGGCCTATACATCGGTTCTTTTCCAATTTTCGCGTTAAAATCCCCCAATACTATTTTTGCGTCAAAAGTTGAGAACTTGTCAAAAACCTGCTCGATTGTTTCGTAAAAGAGATCTTTAGTGTCTTCGTCTTTGTCCTCGGTGGGGCAGTGCACATTGATTAATACCTGTTTGTTGAAAATACCCTTCAGTACAATGTATGATAACCGATCGTTAATGAATTGCATGTCGATAACCGCTTGCGAGATTCGTTTATTAATAAGAAAACCGGTCCCCAGTCTCCACTCCTTAGCTCCCCCATAGTGAAAAGTATAGTTATCCTTAGAAATTGACGCGAAATCGCCCGGCCAGCAGGTTTCTTGAAGTGCTATTAAGTCAGTTTTGTATTTATTTGCTATCCCAATGAGTTCGCTAAATCCGCCAGTATTTAGACTACGCGCGTTTAGAGTTCCCACCCTTAGATCTTTAACTGTATTTTTTTGTTTTTGCAAGTTAGCCATGGTAGTTTCAAGATAATCCGCACGTTAGGATCCTATTCCGATCGTAGGTGAGTCCACTGTCCCAGGAGTGATAACCCCCATACCTCCCTAGGTCTAAGTATGGGAGCTTTCCGACTCTGACAAGGACCATGTCAACTTGTCGTCAGACACATTACAGTTTCATCCTCGTATCCTAACGTCCCCCTGCAAGGCAGCGCGCCTATACTGGCACCAGTACCCCTTTGGCCCTATACAGGCGAATCATTCCACACATCCCTTGCGGGCAGTGTCATCGCTGCGGTGTCCAATGGGCAGCAGGATTTTTCCCTTACAAGATTTTTAGTTTTGGTTCGGGGTAGTGTTTCTAGGTGGATACACGCTGCACCCCGGCCTGCCAGGACCCACTCATTGCGCATGAACGTGAATGGGTGGGTCCTCCCAAGCCATGGTCATCGTGTTTTCTACCAGTGCTAGGCCAACATCTTAGGCTGGGCTCACCACACCCACGACTGGTTCCTATCGGCTGTCCGCGGCTGCTTATTCTTGTATTCGCAGCTAACCTGAGGGCTGTTCAGCCTAACGGGCCGTTCCTCTATCCGCAACCCGAGGACGCGCTGCGTAGTGGTGACATAAAATAACTTCAAGTTATCTAAATAGCTACTTTCATCACTTTCTCAATTTTATAATTCAAAAATAAAAATAACTAACATAAGATGATAATTGAGGAGCTTACTTTCAAAAGGGCATAAATCCACTTTACAAAATTTTTTGTTTTTTACGTTAATCATATCCTTAGGATAAGCCCTATCAACCTATGTATCAGTTTCCTCCAAAAAAGCTTTATATCCCATTTCAAAAGTGAGTTGAACATTTGCTTTGCTACCAAAAGAGCATACATCCAGTCTCTGGATGATGAGATAATGAGATAATGAGATAAAGTGATAATGAGAATGCAAACTTCTGGTAATTTGGTACGTGGCCTAGGACGAAAACAATGTAGGAACCCAGAAAAACCAATTCTTTTATAAATGCTGTAAAACGTTTTTCTCGATTTCCCAACAAAAACCATAAGTGGATATGTGCCTTTTGAAAGTAAGCTCCTCAATTCATAAAAACTTTATCGTCGATTAACGATTGTTTTCTGGCGGGTGAAATATAAAAAAGTACCATCATCTTACGATCATTTCCGAATACTCAAATTTGAATGGCTGTTAGTCCTTAAAAATTTATTACAAAGAATCTGAAAAACTATACGCATTTCTTTGGTCCTCTATGTGTACACTGGTGAAATTCAAAGTCAGAAATAATAATTTGTTATCAAGTTAATAACAAAAGAGTAGTAAAATGTCATCTCGGAAACTAAAAAATGAACGAAGATAATTCTTGAAGCAAATGGCACATTTTTCGCTTCGGAGAATGTGGTTTGTAGTGTCAATGAGCAAAACGTTATGCCTAAATATTTAAAAATTAATTTTTTCTTTGGAAAATACAGGCGGGCCTTTTAATAATTGGCGGAACGGCACTCACAAGAGGATTGAGTGTTACAGAAAGACGTAGTTGTAAAAGTAGCAGTAGCGTAGGCAAGATCTCCTGCTGGAAGTGCAGGTGCTTAGATAATTGTAAAGCTCTTTGTATTTTCTGAAGAAAATAGAATATTGTGCTGCAAGTGCGGAAAGTAGACAGTTCCATACGAGTGTGAAGTTTGCTGTACGAGCCAGAGGCGAGTCGAAGGGGAGTTGTAGGCGAGTCGTAGGCGAGTTGAAAGCCAGCTGTAAACGAGCCGAAGACAAGCCGAAAACGACTCGAAGATGAGCCGATGGCAAGACTGTAAACTTCACAAAAGTTGCAACTGTCTACTTTCAGCACCTGTTGCACACGATATTTTTTATTACAAATGCAGGAAATTTTCGATTTGAGAAACAATAAGAATAATTTTTTTGGAGATTTATGGTAATTTTTGGAAATTTATGGTAAAATTACCAAAAATTACCGAAAATTCACGGAAATTTTTGGTAAATTTGTATATTACCGAAAATTTCAAAAATTTCCGGAAATTTATGAAAAGTTGCTAAATCATCAGAAATTTCAGGTCACCAAGGCTTTTTGGAAAGATTCCAGCAATTTATGGAAAATTGCTCAATTTCCGGTAATTTATGGAAAATTGCTAAGTTACCGAAAATTTCAGGTAGCCAAAGCTTTTGGGAAAAAAATTGAAAAATTCCAAAATTTCCGGGAATTTATGGAAAATTGCTAAATGTCCCAAATTTTCCGGAAATTCATAGAAAATTTATAAATTTCCTAAATTTCCGGAAATTTATGGAAAATTTATAGATTTACAGAAATTTCAGGTATCCAAAAATTTCTAAAATTTTCGGTACTTTATCGGTAATTGATGGTAATTTATCAGTCATTCATGGTAACTTATCATTTCGAGTTTGTCCAATCACTATTCACTACTCACAATCAGTCTCTCAAGCGTCAAATCATAATGAAGTGAGGTTATTATTCCGGCAGTCCTGGAAAGTAAATCTGAATCGAAATGCGCAAGCGCAACAGCAAGAAAAAGTAATCTTGCTCAAAGAGCGCAAGCGCAGCAGCTAGAAAAAGTCTTTTTGTAACTGCTTTTTACCACGGCATTGGAATTGGTCACTTCCCGCACGCAATACATGCCTCGAAAAGCGAACATTTCGTACGTGCGCTACAAAAAAAAAGTTTTTTTTTTAACATTTATGCGCAAATTTTTCCTCATTGGCACTACATACATGATTTTCAGAAGCCAAAAATGTGCAATTTGCTTCAAAGATGATCTCCGTAAGTTCTTCTGTTTTCAAGATGACACGTAACTGATTATTTCTGACTCTCAATTGTACCATTATGCACAAAAACGATCAAAGTATTTCAAATATTTTTCGAAAATTGTTTGTAATTCTTTTTCAAAACTAACAGCCATTCAAAGTTGAGTATTCTGGAATTATCATACGATGATGGTACTTTTTCACCTTTTAGTCACCAAGAAATAATCGCTAATCGACTAAAAACTTCAAAACTCTGTACCAGTATAGGCAAAACCTGCACAAGCAACGTGCACTTTGTCCCATATTTTTAGAGTTTCTTTCTGCCGAGATTTACACTCTAATCTGTACAAAAATCGAGGTATCTAAATTTTTCGGACAGATAAGGTAAAGACAACAGTGAGTGACAGTGTTATTTCTCAAGAAATTATTTAACTTTTCACTGTTGTATACGCCTTAATCACGATTTTTTTGTAAGTATAAGTGAAGTCGTTATTTTCTAATACTAAAAGCATGATGGCAGCAATGTCCGCATTGCTTGTTAATAATTATTGATTTTTTGTGTGCTCCATACGAGTGGATGGGTGAGTGACACCTGTGCACCTTTGAATGACCGTTTGGAACCTTTTAGTGACCTTGAAATAAATTCTTCTTGATCCTGTCACTCATCTATCCCTTTACGAATTCTCGGACCGGTGAATATTATTACTCATACTGAATCATTATATGGTATAAGCCTTTGCCCACAAGACAATTGAATTACCGACACATAAATTCACTGACTGAAATTTCACGCCTCATTTTGTACGTTATTTGTTAGAAAAAAAAAAAAACGAAAATGCACAGACTCGCTCGTGCTTGCTGAATGCTCTCCCTATGTATAATAGTGTAACAGCGAGAGGCGCGCGTCTTGATGGCAGCATCGATTTTTGAATATTTGTTATACACTGCTTTCAAAATTATTCGCCGGACGTATTTTTATGCAATTTAATATTGGAGCATGCTACTTTTTGCCAAGCCTCCATTTAGATTCTGATTTCAATTAAAATTTTCAATAAATAAAGAAATTCATCCAAGGTGTCACTTACTGGTCGCATGTCACTCACTGGTGTCTTTACCTTAGTAGGTGTATTTGTCGTCGACGCTGTGTCATGTTTCACGTGATTGAGTCGTGCTCGACACGTAAAAGTTTACAAACGTGGAACGAAAGTTCAAGCCGCACTTGCTCTGTCGGTTGATAGAGGGCCTTTAGGCCCTGCCTGCGAAGGGATACGTTCGCTCACGCACGACGCGAAGCGTATGCTTCATCCATGTGCTGAAGGCCCTGTCTACAATGGGATACGTTCGCTGACGCACGATGCAACGCGTATGCTTCATCCATGTGCTAAGATAGGACTGAGCATAGGACGCGTACGCTCAATTTTACATTAAGGCCTGGACCCTAGATATGCTTGGACGCCTACGCCTCATGCTCCTGCTCCATCCATGTGCTAAAATAGGACCGAGCATGGCCCCATCCTATATTAGCACATCGGTGGAAACGCGAGCCTAGAAGTTCGAGCATGTCTAGGCCCTTATCACATGGATGGAGCGTACGCGTTGCGTCGCCCGTCAGCGAACATATCTCATTATAGACAGGGCCCATACGACGAAATAATCATGGATTTTTCTCAAACATTCTCCCCTGGGGGCTGTAATACCTTGCAGTTGGTGTGGAGGCTTAAGCATGTGGGACATAGGGGTCAAAAGGACCTCGGCCTGCATGCGCATGGATATGAATGAAAGGATCCCTATAAACGGGCTCTCCCGGGTGGAAGGAAAAGGATCCATGTAAACGGGCTCTCCTGGCATGTGTGATTACGGTATGGTAGAAGGGTGAAAGAGCCTAGCTAACACGGGCCTCTGGATACCTGGGTCGAGGCCCCTCCTGGACCGACTTATAGTTTGTAATCGGGACAGGAATGACCTGCGGCCCACATAGCGACTAAGAAACAGCTCTCCGTTTTTGTTATGGTGGTTTGCTAGCGGATATTTACACATTGAGTATCTCACTCAATGTGACCACCCCCCTAAGCTGTGGGTGTAGAGCGATCGTGCTCATGGCACTTTGGCACCTAGGGGTTACGAAGGTGTCTTAACGGCCTCTCGGGGACACCGGACTACCTCCTCGAGTAATTGTAGTCTTACCCCTGCATGCGGGGCTCTGCAGGAGCGGACCTTTTTTTCCCTAGCTTCTCGTGGGATAAAATATGAAAATGCTTACTAATGATGGGAAAGGAGGAGGAGAAGGAAGGGAGGTGGTGGAGGGGGTGAGGAGTTGGGCCTTTACGGGCCCAACTTAACCCTTACCCCTCTATCTGTCTCTCCGGCAAGCCCAGTTCAGTTGATGGCTGTGCCCCCAGTTCTCTCGGGAGCTGAGGGATCGACGGTCCCTCTCAACGAGGCTATGGTATTAGGAGAGGCCAATCGGCCCTCCAATAAGAAAAATGGCATCAACGGCTCCCAGAAAAGGAGACTGAGGAGGAAAGCGCGGCAGGCTAGAGAAGCAGCTACGGGAGCTGGAGCGTCGGCATATGAAGGGCTGACATCCAGCACTAAGGCCCAGAAGAGAGGTAGAGGCTCGGAGGGTACCTCACCGGGGGTGGCTGGGCCTGTGAAGAGGCACAAGCCGACCGCTCAGAGGACCAACCCCCTCACGGTGGTGGTGGCTGACACCAACTACCCGGACTCATTGCTCTTGGAGGAGCAGTTTGAGATTTTCAGGGAGGCCACCTGGAGGGCGCCTGGAAAAGTGTCCCCAGAGCAGTGGCCAAAATTTGTGACCTCCTCCTGTAGAGGAGGGGTCTTTGTATTTGAGGCAGCCGACCCAGCGGCTAAAGCTTGGCTACTCAAAGCGGTGCTCGAGACAGAGTCATGGGAAGGTGCGTCCCTTGAGGTGGGTGGGGTTAAGTTGCTCCAAAAGATGGTAAGAGCTACGGCGTGGTTCCCGGGCAAACCGGAAGACCCGTCTGCTGCGCTCCGTCGCTTGGAGGGATTCAACCCCTCACAGAAGACAGCGTCCTGGCGAATTGTCAGGCACGAAAAGCCTCAGGAAGGAGGCACAATAGGAGGTACTAGGCATCTCCTAGTTGTGTATATTCCTGAGTCCCAAACGAGGGCCCTTTCGGCCCTCAACAACAGGCCCTTCCATCACTTCGGACAGGTCAACTTTAGGGTTACTGACCAGGGACAGGAGGGGCCTGTTGAGGCGCAGGAAGATCGGGAGCAGACCTAAATGACTGCTCCTGGTCTCACCATTACCCAGATTAACTTGCATCACAGCAAAGGCGCCTCTGCAGTTTTGCAGAGGGGCATGGCTGCGAGGCATACAGGTATCTCGCTAATCCAAGAACCATGCTTAGTTCGAGATACCATAAGGGAATTAGGGGGGGCTGGTCTTTTTTGTTACAGGGACCCCAAGGAAGCCAAACCGAGGGCATGCATACTGACGAAGGGAGTTAGTGCTGTCCCGCTGCTTGAACTATGTTCGAGAGACCTGATGGTGATAGCCATGGATGTCAGAGGAATAGGGAGGCTAGTTCTAGGATCAGCTTATTTTCCTTATGACAGCGATACTAACCCACCAGTAAAGGTATGTACACTGGTGGAATATTGCAAGGTAAGAGGCATGCCTCTTCTGTTGGGGTGCGATGCTAATTCCCACCATACTTTGTGGGGTAGCATGGACGTCAACTCGAGAGGTAATGACCTACTAGAATATCTAATCAGAACATACTTAGATATTCTTAACACGGGGAACACCCCGACGTTCCGTAATTCGGTCAGGGAAGAAGTCATTGACATCACTCTCTTCACCAGTAATTTTAGGGATAGTATCAAGAAGTGGAGGGTTTTAGATGGACCCTCTCTTTCAGATCACTCACAGATATAGTTCGTGTTGGAATTCGTTGTACCTGATGTCGCTAAATGGGTCAGAAATCCAAGAAGAACGGACTGGGAACAGTTTTCCACGGAACTAAGATGTGCACTTTCAGGGGTTCCCAGGTCAATTCGAGACGTGGACAACTTGAGATGGCAGCCCAAACTTTCACGGAAGCCATCAAAGCTACTTATAAAAGTAATTGTCGACCCACGAGAGTCCGAAAGGCTGGGGAGACATACTGGTGGAATGTGAAACTCAAAGAGCTTCGCAGGGTAACCAGAGAGAGGTTGAGACGTACCAGTATTGGCAAAACGAAGGAACTATGGACGTCAGTCACAACGATGAGGGACGAATACAAAGATGCAATACGTAAGGTAAAGCAGGAGAGCTGGACCAACTTTTGCACAGACATCGGGAAGGGAGCTGAGGCGGCTAGACTGGACAGGCTGCTTTCTCGAAATCCGGACTGGCTGGAGAGATCATCATAGGGCCGCTAGTGAGACTTGCTAGGGCTAGTTTGACGCTGGGATATGTCCCGATGGCCTGGAGGGGTACGAGAGTAGTCTTTATTCCGAATGCAGGTGGGACCGGTTATACTTCACCCAAGGATATCCGGCCCATCAGCCTAACTTCTTTCCTATTAAAAACAGTGGAAAGACTTGTGGATAGATATATCCGCGATAAGGTCTTCTCAAGCAGACCGCTCCACAAGGAGAAACACGCCTATATTGCTGGTCACTCGACGGAGACGGTCCTAATCGGAGCAGTGAACCTAATTGAAGGTCAACTGAAGGAGAAAGGCCTTATGATTGGACCCTTTATGGACATCGAAGGGGCCTTCAATAATACCTCTGCAGAGGTCATCAGGGCGGCCATGATTACACATGATGTGACTACTGCAGTCGTGGAATGGACGTGCCACATGTTGGCCAACAGGAATCTAACCACGACTAAGGGTGATGTCACTTTAAGTGGAACCATTGACTCGAGATGTCCGCAGGGGGGAGTCTTATCGCCCTTGCTGTGGTGCCTGGTAGTGGATGAATTGCGTCATCAACTCTCGAGTCAGGGCCTTCACGTCATAGGCTCTGCGGACGATATATTGGTTATCGTGCGCGGTCAACATCTGGATATGCTCTTCGAAGTAATGCAGCAAGCACTGATGATAGTAGACTCATGGTGCAAGAAAACTGGATTATCGGTTAATCTGAGTAAGACAGATGCGGTTGTTATCATCAGAAGGTACAAGTGGGGAACTACGAGTACTTTAAAGCTTGGAGGACAACAACTGGAAATCAAGGAACGAGCTAAATATCTAGGAGTAATTGTGGATAAGAAGCTGTCATGGAATGAGCACCTGGAAAACAAGTGCAAGAAGCTAGTAGCGACCCTATGGCTCTGTAGGAGAGCCATAGGGAAAAGCTGGGGCTTGAAACCGAAGATACTTATGTGGATTTATACAGCGATCTTGCGACCCAGGTTAACCTATGCGGCGGTAGTCTGGTGGAGCAGGTTCGAGCTGTCCACGGTGAAGTTTCGACTGGAAAGGATCAGGGGACTGATTTTGAGAGGCGTCACTGGAGCCTCGAAGTCGACACCCACGATGACACTGGGGGCACTATTATGCTTGGAGCCCCTCCATCTTACCATTAAGGCTGTGGCTGCGAAGGCGGACTGGAGGCTAAATTTGGGGAATGAGAGAAAGATCTCGACAGCAGTGAAGATCCCAGTCGACATTGCGAGAAGGCCGACCCTGAACATGTCCAGGGACAAGATGGTCACTCGCCACCTCTTCGAAAAGAAGTATCGAATTAGCCTATCCACGAAGTAGGAATGGGTTAACGGTGACGCATACCTGCCCTGTGATGGAGACAACTGGTTTATAGATGGCTCCAGGAACGAGAAGAATGCAGGAGCCGGCGTATATCGTAGAAGGAATGGAATGGGCTTCACAATTGAGATGGGGTCCTACGCCACAGTTCTACAATCTGAGATTATGGCCATACTCCAGTGTGCCTACAAGGCAAGGGAGTACGGCGATAAAAGGAACATCCGTATCTGCTCAGACAGCAGGGCTGCTATATTGGCCTTGAATGGAACAACGACTACGTCGCTATTAGTATGGTCAAAGTCACTCTGCTTTGGATCCCTGGACACAGTGGTGTCAAGGGCAATGAGATATCGCATAGGCTAGCCAAGCCAGCAGCAGGAAGAAATGTTACTGGACCCGAGCCAGTGGTAGGCATTTCCAGCAGCTTAGTCACTGAAGTAATTAACAGTTGGCTGACTGAGGAACATCAAAGTAAGTGGGATTTGGTTCCTGGTTGCAGACAGGCCAAACCACTCTTGGGCTTAAAGCTCAACTCCAACCGAGCTAGGGAAATACTCAAGCTCGGGAGGGATGAAATCAAAGTCCTAACAGAACTATTCATAGGACATGGGAACTTAGGATATCACAGACATAAGATAGGGCTTGCAGAAAGTCCCCTCTGTCGTCTGTGCGCGAAGAATAGTGAGAAATCCACTCACATCCTTTGCTACTGCCCTGCGGTTGCGGGGAAACGTCTAACACTCACAGGTAATTATTTTATCAGTGAGTTGCAGATAACAGCCAATAGCGTGGCTGCGGTCCTCACCCTATGGAGAGGGCTATAGGGTCATGCTTAGGCTCACAAGGGGACGCAACGGGATTACCCAAGCGTCAGGGGCAGCTAAGGTCTCAACCCAGAACTAATAATAATAATAATAATAATAAAAATGGTCGAACATGATTCATGGTTATAAATGGAATTTATAACTATAAATATAATTTAGAGGGCATCAAACTCGTGTGCTTTCGTCTCTACTTTTTTACCAGAAGCGATCACCTATTCGGAAATCGCGAAGGTTAGAAAAAATACCTCGAGATTGTTTCTTAAAAACATTTAAATAAAATAAATAATGGATATTATCGGCAGTTCTTGAACAGAACTAGTTAAATGAATAGTCTAGTCTTTCTACAGTGTACATTCGTTTATTCTCAGTAATTTATCATAATATATATAAAACATTTAGAAACTTTATGAGAACTACTCTAGCGTAGTTTACCTTAATTGATAAAAAAAATATTTCGGCCGGTTGGCATTTTTTTTATTCCCAAAATCTCATTGTCTTACATTTTCACCTCTTTGGAAATCATCTGTGAATAAAATAATGACGTAAATTCCAGACTTGACATACGCGCCCTGGTATATTTTGAACCATTATCTGAAATTTTAGCATAAGTTTCCCATTCTTTATATTATAAAGACACTGAATATAATGCCATTTAATTGGTCACGTGGCACTCCGGTACTAACCCTGAACTTTCCAAGATGAAAATGTTTAGGAAATTATGAATATATTTTGAAGTATTTTCCAAACGTCGTTGGACCAGTGGCACACCGTGGCGTGGGGACAAACGTACTTTTTCGTTTCAAAATCGTAGAAATTTTGATAGGAATCACCTGGAGCAATGGACTTTTTTTAACTTATAGATGAATGCCTACAGTATACAAGAAAAATGGAGAGATGGGGGGAAAATCTCTAACCTTGAAAATCAAGGTTGAAGTTTACATTTTTTGACAACATTTTAGATTATCGATTACCACGAGAGCTCGAACGTCACACATTATATGAAACACATTTTTTGTAGAAGAGGTGACTGCGATTAATAATCGTGTATTATAAGTTCGAAAACAAGACCTAATTTATTAACAAAATTTCAGAAATTGGATGCCGAATATTGACGCGTAATTGTTCCGTACTAGGCAATGCGATGTTCGGGTGATTACTGAAAATTCTATATGTAACTAGATACCTCTTGGTAACTAGGGCTAAGGGACAACCGGTCGACAGTGAGTCATCTCTGGGTGGCGGTTCTCGCTGTCGCCAAGCTTTAAACTGTTTATTTTCGAGGGCGAAAAGCGGCTTCGGTAAAATTCACCCCCCCCCCCCCACACACACACTTCCCAGGAGGCAGAACTGGGGGTAACTTTGTACTTTTAAATTGGAACCCCAATTTGTTATCACAGATTCATATTCTCCTTTATGAAATACGTGAGTTTCATTCGAATTTTTTTTTCGATGTGCCAAAGAAACTCACCCCCTGCCTCCTGGGAGGTGGGGTGTGGTAAATTTGTCCAAAGTCGCTTTTCCCCCTCGAAAATACAAAAGTTTACATCACGAAAAACCACCTTGAAGGCGATCAGGAAAACGTACTCCTCTACCCGATCGTGTAGAGCTAGGTTTTGCTGGTTGATTGGGTGCTCAACCTTTGGTTAACTGTCTATTTCCCGTTGTTTCTCCGAAGTCATTTTCTTCGGTTGAAGTTGGATAGGTTCGGTGATGACGTATGCCGGCTTGAGACGATCGATTGACACAGTAGTGTCCCGGTCTGGAAGTCGGACCGTCAATGTTTTCGGAGTTCGGGTGATGACACGGAAAGGACCTACGTAAGGTGGTTGTAATGCGCCTCTTGTTGCTCCGTGGTGTGCCAAAATATGTGCGCATGTTTCGAGATCTTCGAAAACGAAGATTTTCTTCCTCCTGTGATGCGTGCCGCTTGTCGGACTGAGTGTGGCAAAATATTTGAGGGGCAACACCGCATAAGGGCGTAAGTGCCAAAACCCGAATTTTACAGGAGAAACAAAAAACTGTAGAACTTTCACGCAATTCATTAAAAAAAAGAAATCGAAAATAGTTTGAGGTACTGCTAGGCTTTATCGATCCATGGAACTAACATCCTGAAAGAAGCATCCATCTCCGAGATAACCTTTGTCAAAGGAAGGACGCGTCCCCAAAAAATCTGATTTTGATGCATACAGAGTTGCATAACTTCTTTATTCTTAAATTAAAAAAAAAAAGAAGAAAGGACCTTTGAGCCATTGGTTATCTCTATTGAATCGCGAAAAGAGCGCTCCAAAAAAAACCATGTGCGAGAGAACCCTTGCAAAATAGTGGCGCATCCTAAAAATTCAAATTTTAACACCTAAAAAGTTGCGTAACTGTTTTATTTTTGCATTTAGAGAAAAAACAAGAGATTTCTTTCGAGCTATTACTTAACTCCCCAGGAAAAAAGAAACGATTGAACTGGAGTGCCTTGAAATGTGTATCTTAAAATTCCAGACTGAGAAAGCTGCATTTCAATTGTTTTTTTGACTTTTTGAATGGGTCAGCTATTAAATTTGAAAAGCCACATTCGGAAATGTACTCGTTCTATCGTTTCAAGACGTTCTGAATAGGAGAACATAATCTCAAAAAAATAACTTAAGTTCAATTGGTGATTTACGATTCACAGAAGAAACGCATGAATCGTTTCAAGTTCTCAATGAAATGGAGTTTGAAGGATGTCAAAGTGAATGGTAAAGTGCAGATTCACTTTAACAGAAACGAATCTGCATCATACAATTGATGCTTGATGAAGTCCGATGAATTGTATAATGCAGATTGCGCTCTTCATTATTGAATTGTAGTGAATCGGAATTGGGTGCGAGTAAATTTGAATAGTAAAGTGCAGATTGGTTAGGAACTTAAATGAATTGGATTTTAAAGATTCAACAATGTCCATGATAAGAAACCTATTTATAAATATTTAAATGAAATATTTAAATAAAATATTTAAATAAAATATATTTAAATAATTTAATATAAATATTTAAATTGCAATAAGATTGACATACATCTGTGCAAATTTTTCAATTAAAAAATTAATAAACCACTTATGAAAGGCGGAAATTGTCTTCAAAAAAAGTTAAATTTGTGAATGGGTATTTTTTTAAACATACACTGTTAGATTGTAATTTCACGAGCAGTGCATTTAAAATTACAACGTATAACTTGGTAAATTTACCAATGTCGATCCGAAATTCACGATCTACTCCAATTTCACCCCATGGAACAGTATGAAATAAATGTAAAATTACTATGTCTGCCGATGGAAATTATTCGATCAGCGTGGCACGTGGCAAATTTACGTCAGTGAATAAATTCAAATTTAAAACACTTTTTGGTAAAATTGCAGTATCTAGCATAATTTCACACATGGGTAGTATTGTTACGTCTTGGTATCCTGAGAAATTACAAGCAGGACATAAATCGACAATCCATCCACAAACTGACAGAAAGACAGAAAGAGATGACGCGTTGGACTTTATCATAAAATTACGTCTCAGAGCCTCTAATATTGCTCTAATAGTGATGAGTTCTATGTGAATAAAAAAAATGTCTTTTTTTATTCAGAACGATACCTAAGAAATGTGATATGCGCTTTATTCATCCTGCTAGAGTGTTTAAAAATTAAAAAAATAGTGTTTAAAAAAACCTTACGAAGATAACCTCAAAATTGAAATGTGGTCCTGGAAAATTTACGTCCTGCATTTCAGAGTCCTGCCATCCAGAGGTTTACAAACAAACCTTTTGTCTTCAAATTCTAATAAAATAATTTTAGCAGGAAAAATTTTTAAAAGGTATTAATACGATTAGCCGTCGTTTTTCAATCGATAACGAAATATTTTTGGTGAATTGTAAAACAACCACTTCTCCGATTCATTGGCACTTCTAACCTATGGTCAGCAATCTGCCATTCCAGTTTAAGATACACATTTTATACAACCTGAAATACGATTGAAACGTGGTCAATCGTTTCTTGTTTCCTGGATCTATCAAACCGCGAAATAAACATCCCAAAAGAAGCAGTCACATCCGAGAAAACCCCTTATCAATGGTGCGGTGCGTCCCCAAAAACGAAAATGTGGACACACAAAGAGTTGCATAACTTTTTTATTTTTTGAACAAATTGAAAAACGTAAGAGTACTTTTGAGCTATTACTTAGCTCTATTGAATTGTGAAAAAAACCGGCAAGAATAATTAATTACTTTATAAACAAAAATACCAAACATGGATTTTGACCCACTTCGAAATCGAACCGGACCATAATCTTTTACAGAAATATGAGTTAGGTTAAGAACATTATGTTAAGTCAATAATAAAACGCATTTCCGAAATTTGGCACTGACGCCCTTATGTGGTGTTGCCCTTCAATTTCCTCAGATTTTGTACGTAGGCTGATGCGATGCAAGGTGCCTCTCGAGGGGCGATGAATTCCCCGGGTGTTTGGAGGGGCTCGCCGTAGACCAGTTCTGCTGAAGTAGTTTGCAGATCTTATTTCCAGGCTGACTTCATTTCTTGGATAACTTACAGGCAGTACATCCACTCACTGCTCTGTCTCGTGGCAGATTATTGCGCTTTTCAATGGTCGATGTAGACGCTCGACTAGGCCATTCGCTGAAGAGTGATATGCTGTCGTTCTGAAATTATGTGTTCCAATAAGGTTGTTGAGTTCTTTGAAGAGCTAAGACTCGAACTACCTTCCGTAGTCGGTTATACTGCGAAGTGGAACTCCAAATCTTGCGATCCATCTTGTGAGAAGAGTTCGTGCGACAGTTTTCGCTTCGGAGTTCTCTACTGGAGAAGCTTCTGGCCATCGAGTGTACCTGTCAACGCACGTAAGACAGTAGGTGTATCCGTGAGAATACGGAAGTTTGCCTGCTAGTTCAATGTGCATATGTTCGAACCGGGATGATGGTGCTGGAAATTTTCCTGCTGGAGCTGCGACGTGTAGAGTTATGTTTACTCGCTGGCATTGCATGCAACCGCGCGCCCATGCTCGACAATCCTTTTTTATGCATGGTCAGACGTAGTGCTGGGACATGAGCTTGATTGTTGCTCGGATTCCAGGATATGCGAGATCGTGCGTAGATTTGAAGGCTGCTCGGCGGAAGGGACCAGTTATAAATGGTCGAGTTGTTTGTGTGGAAACGTCGCGGTAGACTTTTTCGATTGTCGAGAGTGCATCTGCGACGACGTTCTACATTCATTTCATGTACTGAATATCCGTTGTGAACTGGGCCATAAAATCTAAGTGCCGGAATTGTCGTGGAGAGCACTTTTATCGTTTTTGCTTAAATGCAAAAATTGCAGACTTGTGATTCGGAAAGATGGTTGATTCGCGACCTTCGACCACGTGCATGAATTGCTTGACAGCAAGGTGGGCCGTCATAAGTTCTGTCGTAGGCCCCATACTTTTCTTGAGCCGAGCTGAGTTTTTTTGAGAAAAAGGCCGTAAGTTGCCAGCCTTGTTTCACATGTTGTTGAAAAAACTGCCTCAAAGGCGAAATCAGAAGCGTCGGGTCACTATTGCAAGTAGGACATTTGGCAGCGGGGTTGCGAGAAGGGCAGCTTTGCCTAAAGCTTCCTTGCAAGCTTCGAGAACTCGTTCTGCTTCCTCGATCCACTGTACTGGTGTTGACCCATCAAATTGCGGTTGCGGGAATTCCTTTAGGGCAATAATCCTTTCTTGCAATTACTTGATTCCGCTGCTAGAAATTTTGTGCCCGAGAAAATCGATTTCTGGAAAGCCGAAAGTAGATTTTGCGGAGTTAATCAAAATGGCGTTCCCCTTAAAATGACGAAAGAGTTCTTCCAGATGCTGAAAATGCTCCTCTTCAGTGGCTGATACTACGAGGAAATGATCGATGTAGACGCAGCAGTAATCGAGAGCACGTAGGGCTTTATCAATGAAACGTTGAAAAGTCTGTCCCGCGTTCCGTAGTCCGTAAGGCATGTACGGAGATTCGAACAAGCCGAATGGTGTTATCACTGCGGTTTCTTTTATGTCCTCGGACGCGACCGGAATTTGATTGTACGCGCGCACTAAATCGATTTTGGAGAAAACTTTTTTGTGGTGAAGGTTATGCGCGAAATCCTCGATGTGGGGCACAGGGTATCGATCAGGTATTGTTCTCGCGTACGTCGAAACGGTGGATCCGTTCGCTGCATATAGATCGTACGACGTTTTCCGTAGTAATCCGCGCACTCGCGATCGCGAACATACACACGAGTCTGCACCAGTGTCGATCAGGAAATGTTCTTGTGTGTTGAGATTCATCACAAAAAGGCGGCGCCAATACCGGCTAGGATTGCTTACCGCCTCTAGCGACTGCTTCGACTGTTTCCCTGCTTGAAGGTACACGATGTGTCACATTTCTTCGCCTTGGTACCGAAACGCGCGTGGTACCAGTACATCCCGTCGTCCTAGTATTTTTTGCCTCGAACGTGAACGTGATCGGGCTCGGCTCGAGCGCGCGGAACGAATTGTACGGGGGTTGCGCGTGCATCTGCCTGAGAGTTCTCAACGTAGAGTCAGTGAAGACCCTGTATCATGTTATTCTAAGAGGACGTGGATGCTTCGGCGATTCGCTTCGAATAGCGCGCGGCGTGGATAGCGTCGGCTAATTCAGCTACGATCACGATACTTGCGTTGGCTTGTGAAGCCAGGATTGCTTGCATGGTGCTAGGAGGACGACCGATCCAATGCGAACGTACTAGGTTTTCCGGAACTGTGGAACCCTCAAGGTTTTGGAGATAACGTAAGAATTGTGATAGCTTACGGTCTCCATGTTCTTCATGTTCCAAGAGCAGCCGCGTTTTCTGCTCTTGAGAAGCACCCAATCAGCGGATAAGCTGATTTTTCAAATTAATATAACGATTTGTAGCAGGCGAATTGCGGATGATCTCATGCACCTCCTTCGCTTAGCGCCGTTCAAAGTGCATAACCTTTCGGGACCCGATGTCGAGGGATCTGAGCTCGTCCTTCGTCCATGAAACTACTCCAAATGAATAGAGTAATACTGGGACAGCAAGCATGTTCGTTGCAGATACTTTGTTCCTCGCCGACAGTTCGGAAGACCATATCTGTCGGAGGAGACGTTTGTATGTGCATCGGAGAGTATCCTTTATAGATGTTACGTCCTGAATGCGGCTTTGTGGCACGCCCAGGTATGTATAGGTCTCTCCAGCGCAAAGGTGTCGTATAGCG